>BRXY01000098.1:59723-87927 GCA_030267945.1 Triparma strigata
CTCCCCCCCCCTCCTCCACCTCCCCCGAAAAAACAGGCGTAGCAGCCGACGTCACCAGCGGCGTGACTGACGACTCCGATCTTAAATTCGAAGGAAAAATAATATCCATACTCGAAAGAAGAGAATTCAACAAACCCATATGCGGTAGCATTTACACCCCCGACGTCGAAGACACCTACGGCACTTACATTGACGGTTTATTAAAGCCTGAGGATTGTTGTATATTCTACCCCGTGAATACTAAATTACCTCCCGTCGTTATACCTTACTCCTCCCAATTCCTCGATAAAAGGATAGAAATAATATTAACCTCATGGCCATTAAACTCCCCCCTCCCCCACGGTCGTTATTCCCGTACTTTAGGCGTCCAAGGTGACAGAGACGTCGAGACAGAAGTCCTCCTAAAACAATACGACATCCCAACCGAAGAATTCACAGAAGAAGTCCTCCAATGTCTCCCCTCCTCCACCTACGTCATAAAACCCGAACCCGGACGCCTCGACCTCCGTTCCCTCCCAATCTTAAGCATCGACCCCCCCGGTTGTAAAGACATCGACGACGCGTTACACTCGAGTCTCCTCCCGAACGGCAACTGGTCCGTCGGCGTACACATCGCAGACGTAACACATTACGTCGAGCCAGGTAGCGAACTCGATTTAGAGGCTAGCTATAGATGCACGAGTACTTATTTGGTTACGAGGAGGTTGGATATGTTACCTGGTTTATTGACGACTGAGTTGTGTAGTTTGAAACCTGGCGTTGACAGGTACGCTTTCAGCGTTATTTGGGAGATGACGCCTGAAGGTGACGTGGTTGACGTTGAGTTTAGGAAGAGTATTATACACTCGATTAAAGGATTGACGTATCAGCAGGCTCAGGAGCTTATTGATGGTGATGGTGGGAGTGTGGAAGGTGATGCTGTTAAGAGGTTGAATAAACTTGCGAAGATATTTAGGAAGAGGAGGATTGAAGCTGGGGCACTTACCCTCGCGAGCCCTGAAGTTAAATTTCAACTTGATGAGACGTCGCTTAACCCGACGGACGTACAAGAGTATACGCTTTATGAAGCTAATGCATTGGTTGAAGAATTTATGCTCTTAGCTAACGTCACGGTAGGCAAACGTATTCTTAGACAGTACCCTTCTCTTGGGGTTTTAAGACGTCACCCTTCGCCTGACATAAAAATGTTCGGCCCTTTAATAAAAAAAGCCGCCAGCCGAGGTTTCAAAATCGACCCCACAGACTCCAAGAATCTCGCCGACTCCTTAGATGCAGCCGTCGACCCTTCCGACCCTCATTTCAACAAACTCCTCAGAATCTTAAGCACCCGTTGCATGTCCCCCGCCCAATACTTCTGCTCCGGTTCAAAATCACCCACAGACTGGCACCACTTCGGCCTCGCTTCCCCCATCTACACACACTTCACTTCCCCTATCAGACGTTACGCAGACGTGCTAGTGCATAGATTGTTGAGCGCTAGTATTGGGTATAGTCCTTTACCTAGTCATTTAGGTAGTCAGGGTATGATTGAGGAGCTTTGTGAGCAGATGAATAGGAGGCATAGGAACGCGCAGATGGCGGGGAGGGAGAGCGTGGGGTTGTTTACTTTGAGCTTTTTTGATGGGAATGAGAGGGAGGAGGGGGCGAGCGTTTTGGGGGTGGAGAGGGGGGAGGAGGGTGTTAGGGTTAGGGTTATGGTTCAGAGGTATGGGATTGAGGGGAGGGTGGTTATTAAGGAGGAGGTTGTTGAGGAGGAGGGGGAGGGGATTAAATGGGAGGGGGGGGGGGTTAAGGTTTTCGATAGGGTGAGGGTCAGGATTAAGGTGAAGAAAGAGAGGGGGGGGAAGAGCCTGGTCATGGAGTATTTGGGGCCGGACGAGAAGGCGGAGACGAAGAGGAAGGGGAGCGGGGGGAAGGGAAAGGGAGGGGGGGGCAAGAAAGTAAAAAAGTAAGAAAAATTGTTGAGAAAGGTTTGGGTTCTTCGTTCATCTTATTTTCATCACTTCTTAATTTTCATTACACGTTCACTTATATCATTTCACTTCTTAATTTTTTTCTTCGCCGCCGCTCGCAGGTCCGCGAGGTTCTTCACCAGCTTCTCGAACTCCTTCATAGAAGCGTCCTCCCTGTCGCCGTCGACGTACAAGATGTGGTGGTATGCGTGGCCAGGACGAGGCTGCGAACAATCGGTATTTACGAGTCAGAATTGGGTTGGACAAACGCCAACATCGCTTACGCTAATATTGCCTTCTCGATGAGTTGCTGGGCCTCACCTTCTGCGTCAACTTGCCCAGGTACCACCGGTCCTCCCACTGCTTCGCGACCTGAGTGCCGATCGGAAGGCTCGTCACCCTGACACCACCGAGGGCGCCTTTTTTTGCCGCCGTTATCTTCCTCTTCGCCGCCGGTATCTTCTTCTTTTTCATTTCTTTCTTTTTCTCTTTCATCAATTTCTTCTTTTTGGCAGCAGCCTCTTTCCTATATTTTTCGGTGTGTTTGGGGTTAATCCGGAAAACATGCGTTTCAGTAAGCATCTCAGATTCTTGGCTGCGCGAACAGAGCATCGGTGTCCAAAGCATCAGTGTCAGTGAGCGCAACCTCATTTCATTATATCAGATCCCCGTAGGACCCCGTAAGACCATTTGCTGCAGCCAATCAATCCTCCTGTTAGGGCTCCACCAACAGCACTTACTCGGCGTAGACGATCAGCGTCCCCTCCGTTGTCTGACGCACTACCGTTGCTGGGAACCAATATGTTTGTTTTCTGCCTGACTTTTTTACAGGCAGCCTGACCTCGAGAGCCGTGCCGAGGTGAACACCAGGAGGGAAGAAAACCATTGCTGCTGCTGCTATACTGCTATGCGCGTTAACGAACGTATGGAGCTTATAAACTCCTTCTACCATAGTGAAGGGATCTACTGGGAACTTACACACTCCAAAAAGCACCCAAAAAGATGATTTCTCGGTACGTTCTTCGTTTCCTATTCCAAACCAGAATTACATCTGAGCTAAATTTCCAAACCACAACATTTTTACGCACCAAATCACTCTAACATATCATCAACTCCTGATGTCAAATTGTCGCTCCGGCATCCCCAGCCTCGTCAGTACACGAACCCCTGCAGCGTCCCTCCTCCGTCGATCGCTCAGCTCCGCTCCCGGCGTTGCCTCCCCTCCCAACCTCACGATCCCCATGATCCACCAAATAACGTCCGCAACGTCCCTCCTCCTCTCACACGGCGTCCCCAGCAACAATTTGAAGAACATAGCCCAGCTCCCCGGCGCTCCCGCGCAGTCCCTCGTCGCGAAGTGGCAGAAGATGATGGAGACTCACCTGACAGCGCAGGTGCACATCCTCTCCGGGCTGGGTTACCCGAACTCGGAGCAGGGGATCTCGATGTACAACCAGCAGCTCGCGCAGGTAATGGCATCGAGCGCTCCTGAGGACGCGGAGATGCTTAGGGTAGGTAGCAGGGACATGTGGAGGCTTACGTTGAGCTCAGCATTCAATTTAGATCTAGACCCTAACAATGACGGCGTAATTCTGGGTCGGGGGGAGATGAACATCGTCCAGGCCCGCGAGCTCATGCACGCTGTATCCCAGTCGATGTCCTCCTCCTCCTTCCTCGACGAAATTAGGCAGCAGGTCGGTAACCTCTCCGACATGATAGAGAAGCACACAGCGATCCAGACTCTCCTCCTCTCCTCCGTCTACCTCAGTCCCTCAAACAACCTTTGCAAGCAGTTCGACGACAACGATGAGCTGGGTTACGTTAAAATGCAGTGCCTGCTCGCGGAGCACCAGAGCGACCCCCTCATAGCGCAATACGTGGGGAAGAGCATGGTGGAAGTTCTGAAGGCGGGAGGAATGGATGAAGGCGCCATCCGTCAAGATGCGCAGAAGATGTAATTTATAATGTTGACCTTTTTGTTAATTTTACAGAACATTTATCTCTGTTCTATATTCTATTACTTGACAGCGGCCAGACCACTCTTTTACTACGGTGAGTCGAACGATTAGGTCGATCTGGTCTTATACGTCTATTCTTCGCTTCATATATTTGTGTATGCGCGTGTGTGTGCGTTGTGTGTGTGCGCGTGCGTTTGATTCACTGTTAGAGCTCGTCATCAATATCTTCAACCTCCCCAATTTTCGTAAACTCCACTCCCTCCTCCGAGGGCAGAGGCATATTCTTGTTCACAGCCATGAGGGGGCTGACCGCGACCATGGCCAAACCCAAAACGACCGACATTCTCCCGAAGCCCATGGACTGCATGATGGCACTTCCCACGAGAGGTCCGAAGACGAACCCTCCCTGGACGGCCATCGTGTTAAGGGTGTAAACGATTCCGGTGCCGTCGTGGTGGCTTCCAGCTCGCTGGGCTAGGAGGGCGGGGGCGCAGCCGTCCACCAGACCCATTCCGAGACCGAGACCTATCAAACTTATTATTTCGACGGGGAAGCTATCCTTCGGGCCGAGAGCGTAAAAGCTGCCGTCGAGCGAAAGCGAGCAAGATAGAATAAGTAGTGGCGGTGCTGATAGCGATGACGTTCGACTGGAGCATTCCCAGCTCTTCGCTTCTCACCTCCCCTGCATTGCCATCCCCGCCCAAACGACCTTCCACCTTCCGTGCTGGTTCCCCAGATCTCCAGCTATCTTGGAGCCTATTACCGACGGCACCGCCCCGATGACGTACAGCATTCCAATTTGCTCGACAGTGAAGCCGAATTGCTTATCCATGTAAAGCCCGAACGTAGCCTCGAGGCAAGAAATGGCCGCGTTGGCGCAGAAGAGACTCAGCAGAGTGATTGTAATGTTGGGATCCAACAGAAGCTTCTTCAGCTTCGATTTGAACTCCTCGTTCGTCTCCTGCACAGCGTCGGCCTTAGAGGCGATATCGGGGGGCAGGCGCAGCGAAAGCATGTAAGTCAGCAGCGCGCAGAGGCATATGAGGCAGATCAAGAACAAAAAGGGCAGGGGCTCGCTAACGCCGTAAAGGAGGCCTCCGAGAGGAGGGCCGAAGGTCACGCCCATGATAATGCCAGTCGCGACCAAAGACATCGACCGGCCCATGCCCTCCGGATCGTTGGCGAAGCGCCTCTGCACGTGCAAGAAACCCGAAGATATAATGCAGCTGGAGCTTATTCCCGAGATTGCCCTCGCGAAACACCATGCGGGGTAAGACTTCGTGAAGGCGAAGGTTACTGTGGACAATGCTTCAACGAAGAGGCCGAGGAGGAGGGGCTCCAGGTTGTAAGCGTCAACGTGTCGGGCGACCATTGGGGAGGACAGGATCTGCGTCATGGCCTTCATGGCAAATAGCACTCCTGTCTCGAACTCGGACTTTTCGAGCTGAGGGAAGATGGGTACTGCCAACGTCAAGAGGCAGTAGTCGCAGAAGAGCGCAAACCATACGACGAGGAGGGAAAATTTTTGGGATGCGTAGGACGTGTTTTCGGGGATTTGTTTTGGGGTTTTCATCTGTCGTGCGACAAGGCAGAGAAGGGAAGGGTGGTGAGTGGGGATTGGGAATACTAGTGGGAAAGGCAGTGGGATGAGGTTATGTTACGAGGGTTAAGGGGGGGATGTAGGCGCAGGCGTGAAAAGTTGGGAGCTGTCGCGGGGTTGAATGATTCCTCGAAGCCAGGAGCTTTGCCAAGGGCATTTTTTGACCTGTGTTGAGCAAATAGCCAGTTTCAAGAGCATCTGAGGAAAGTTCTCTTTTTGATTGTTATTCGAACGATTCTGTTCTGCATTTACGTCCTAGCTGACCGGTTAGTCAAAGTATGAGTGAATATGGCTCCGTAAGCTTAAGCCAGTTCGCCCCTGGGTCGAATGATGTCTCTAACTCAGGAGGAGGTGGTAGCTGCCCCCCCTGCAGCACTGGGGTGGAATATCGACATCTGTTGTTCGCAACAAATGACGAGAATGCCACACCTAAGGAGGAGGAGGAGGAAGCGGACGGTGTGTTATCCCTGACGACTTCATCGTCAACTGGAGATGTTGTTGGTGTAGGAGAAGGGGTAACTCAAAAGGACAGGAACTTCCTGTCGACTTCATCGTCAACGTCTGTTGTTGGTTTCCCCCCCTTTGGGGAAAGGGTTAATCCAAACGATGCGAAGCATATCCTTGACCCTACAGATAGGTTTCTGTTCCTGCTGACTGCGGAAAACCTGTTTCAACTCAACAAGGCAAGGCAAGCAGGTCACCTCAACCCCCCCCCGCCCCCCCCCAAAGTATATAACCCTGATATTCGATGGTTCCCCTGCGATCAACCCGGGTGCGACTACAGGTCAAAGGTGGCAAGCAACCTCACTCAACACAAACAGAACATTCATGAGATTGGCGTTCGTTGGCACCGCTGTGATCAAGGTGGGTGCCAATACAAGGCAAAGCACGCAAGCAGCGTCAAAAAGCACAAACAGTACGTTCACAATATCGACGTGAAATGGCACGACTGCGATCAAGAAGGGTGCACCTACAAGGCAAAGCATAAAGGGGATATCAGATTACACCAACAGAGGATGCATGGTATTGACGTCCACTGGCACCACTGTGACCAATACGGATGCGACTACAAGGGGAAGCAAGCCCAACACCTCAAACAACACAAACAGAACGTTCATGATATTGACGTGATATGGCACTATTGTACAGCAGATGGATGCGATTACAGGGCGAAGCAAGCAGGCACCCTCAATCGGCACGTTCGAAGAAAACACCCATCATACGAATCCCCACTTGTCCGCTACTTGTCCCAACCCTAAGCCAAAAACTAGGTCAACGAAACCCCATTTTTACACAATACAAACTAAAAAACTATCTACGTCTTTAACTTTCCGTCGTCGTCGTCGTCGTCCCCGCGTAACTTTCCGTCGTCTATCAACACCTCCTCCTCACCGCCATCTTGCTGGCTTTCGTACATGTCCTTGTACATTCCCTGCTTCCTGAGCAGCTCCCAGTGCGTCCCCTCCTCCTCGACTCTCCCCTCCTTGAGCACGACGATCTTGTCCGCGTCTTGGACGGTGCTGAGCCTGTGGGCGATTATGATCGTCGTGTGCGACTTTCCCACCTCCTTCAGGTTGGCCATGATGTTCCTCTCCGTGGTGCTGTCAAGGCTGCGACGACGTAGCAAGCGAAGTGAAGAGATGAATTAATGGCGATGAGAGCGGCCGCGAATAATAACCGAGAAGCGAAATGCGAGGCCGTCACTCACCTGCTGGTCGGCTCGTCGCAAAAGAGGATCTTCGCCTTCTTCAAAACTGCGCGGGCTATGCTCACCCTCTGCTTCTCCCCGCCGCTGAGCTTCAGACCCCTCTCCCCCACCACGGTGTCGTACCCTTGCGGAAAGCTCATGATGGTGTCGTGTATCTTGGCCTTCTTGGCCGCCTCGATGACCTCCTCGTTCGTCGCCTCCAGGTCTCCGTACCTGATGTTGTACAGGATGGTGTCGTTGAAGAGGACGGTGTCCTGCGGGACGACGGCGATGTTCTTGCGGAAGCTCGAGCTGCTGTACTCCCTGATGTCGCGGTCGTTGATAAAAACCTTGCCGCCTGTGGGGTCGTAGAACCTGCGAAGAGCCAAGCGAAGCGACGAGTTAGAATAAACGAATAACTGAGGAGCGAAGCGACGAGTTTGCATTATGTAGCGGTGAAGCGGCATTCCAAGTCTCACCTGTAGAGCAGCCTCAATATCGTGCTCTTCCCGCACCCGCTGCTCCCGACGAGCGCGACAGTCTGCCCCTCCTTAACATCAAACGTCAGCCCGTTAATAACCTTCCTATCCGTGCTGCTCGGATACTCGAACTTAACGTTCTCGAACCTGCGCAAAGAGTTAGATAACCGACACCCCACCGGAATGTCGCACCCACGACGTCCTTATCTCACCTAATATCCATATCCTCCCCTTTAACCTCCAATTCAACCGCGTCCTCCCTATCCTGCACGATCGGCACCGTACTCCTGAGCTTGAACATAGCCTCCATATCAATAAGGCTCTGCTTGACTTCCCTGTAAACGCTCCCGATAAAATTTAAAGGTATACTCAACTGGAATAGCAGACCATTCACTAACACAAGGTCACCCACCGACGCATCACCAGCGATTATGTCCGAAACCGTCAGGTACATAATTCCTGTTAAACCGACTGAGAAAATAGCGTTCTGGCCGAAGTTAAGCAGTGAAAGACTACTCACAGTCTTCAAAGCAGCCTCCTCGTATCCTCTGAGGACTTTACCGTACCTTTCAACCTCCCAACTTTCGTTAGTAAAGTACTTAACAGTCTCGTAATTAATAAGACTATCGCTGACTCTCCCTGACCCTAGATTCTCAAGTTTATTCATGTCCCTCCTGAATTTCGTCCTCCACTGAGTTATACCAATGGTGTAACCTACGTAAGCTGCTATAGTCGATAGAACGCATAAAGCGTGTTCAGGACCGAAAGTGTAATTAACTATACACGTTACTACGCCGACTTCGAGGATTGTTGGAGCGACGTTGAAGACCATTGAATTTAATACGAAGGACATACTACGTGTACCTCTTTCCATCGTACGGGAGAGAGTACCGGTGTTGGATGTCAAGTGATATTGCATGTCGAGATCGTGGACGTGCGCAAAAGTTGATTGGCCGACTTTGCGGATTGTGGCTTGGGCGACTTTTGCGAAGGTTGCGTTTCGAGCTTCTTGGAGGAAGGAGGTTGAGGCGCGAGAGAGGCCGTAGCCCAGTAGGAGGAGGAAGGGGGAGGTTGACATTAGAGCGACTTCGGGGGAAGTCGTGAGGATCTCTGAGACGGAGGAGGCGGAGGAGGAGGAGGATTGGAGGTTCGTTAAATCGTCTACCAGCCATTTGAAGCAGAAGGGGACGTTGACGTTTATTCCCTTGGCTATTACCATCATGGCGAAGGAGGATTTTACGCGGAAGCGGAGGTCGGCCCTGTGGTTCAGCTCTGATTGAGGGAGGGAGGGGTCGAGGGTGGGCCAGACATGGGAGAAGAGAGTCTGGATCACGGAGCGGTTTGACAAAGTGTGCTGCTGGTTTGACTCTTTTGACTCTTTTGTTGTCGTGGTAGAGAGGAAGCGGTTGAAGGTGGGTGGGCTAGGACGGTTAACTTTGAGGTTGATTTTGATTCTGGACGACAGTCCCTTTAGGGACCCATTTAGGGACCGCGTTCGGGACCCCTTTAGGATAGCTGAGGCACTTTGAGAGGCACGGAGCATGCTGTTTCTGTGCCGTGATATATAACCCTCAATATAATTATAGAACGTTGCTCGGATTGCTGCTTTGAAAGGATTCTAGGCTTTCAAATGATTACGATCAGTCGCTACTAATTTTTGAGTGTGTGCGAGCGTGTGAGTATCCTTAAAATGGATATGAGTATCCTTACAAAATAATGACTGGAAATGTCCTTCGCGACAAAAGTGATTACAATTACCAAGCCACTCTATTCACCATACTATTTTCATCATCGATGTCATCATCGATGTCATCATCAGGTGGTAGTGGTGACAACGCCTTCACGGCATTCACGTCCATTGACACAACCCGCAAAACATTTGGCTCCGATGGTGCTGCTCGATGGCAGACATGGAATAAATCAGATGAATCTAAAGTAGGGAAAGCTAGTACGAATCAGCCTTTGCACGTTGCGCCGAGGAAGAAGGGAGACGCTATGTTGGGACAGCTTAGTGGGAGTCTTACGTGGGAGGAAGAGAAGAGGATTAGCGAGCAGGTGAGACTGAGTAGACTACAAAGACTCTCCACTCGTCTCTCAGTTGTATCAAATACGTCGCCCTGAACATTCTGAGAACGTTAAAGTATTCTAATAGGGTGCCTTCGTTTGATCCGCCATACTGTAAATACGTTCGTACCGTTTGATACAAGTTGAGACAAACTACTACTACACTTTATTCAGTTACTAACAAATAAAAAATGCAGGCTCGCGCCGAAACCGGTAAATCCGCAGGTTACGTGAATTTCAACACGAAAAAATCCTCAGAAAAAGATCGCAAATCAGCGCCCATAATGTCAGTAGGACCTTCAGAAGATAATATGAAGATGAAGTCCTCCTCTCCTCCCCCCTCCGAACCCCCTGACGGTTTAGAGTTCATATACGCCGACTCGTACGAAGGTCCTAAATCGGGTTACGTCTTCGAAGTCCGAGGTGACGAATGCGGTTATTTCTGGGATCCTCTATCCTCTTCTGTCGACGACGTTAACGCCGTCGATGCCGTTACACCTCAAACGTTAATTTCAGTTAACGACGAGAAAGGCTCGAAGGAAGAGGAGGACAGTACGGATCAGCAGCCTGCTAAGAAAAAGAGGAAGAAGGAAAAAGCCATCCTCAAGCCTCAGACGATTCTAGGCGTGCCTCCGCCTGCGACCAAGAAGAAGAAGAAGAAGAAGAAACCAATCGACACCTCATCAATCCAAATACAATCACAGGCTGAAATAGATTTATCCAAAGCCCTCGCTAACCGCGTTGAACGTTTAAACACCGAGAACTCTAAGAAAGAACTCGCAGCGGAAGGATGGTTGAAGACAACGGATCAAAAAACCCAGAAGGAATATTATTTTAAACCAACGACAGGGGAAACTAGTTGGATTAATCCAGTTAGAAAATTAGGAGAAGGATGGGAGGAGGGGAAGGACGGTGAAGGTAGGGTTTATTATTTTAGGAGAAGTACGGGGGAGACTTGTTGGGAATTTCCATCGTAGAAAAAAAAAAAAAAACCTTTTTTTGTCGTTTTTAAAGCGTTGCTTTTGGGGGGGCGATCATGTTTTTTGAATTTCAGTGATTATTTCATTTAATGTCATACCTGACTTCCTCATATTTCTAACCTTCTCAATAAGTTCTAACGGTCCGTCTTCGAAAGCTGCGTCGTTATCTTTCCTGACGTCTTTCTCTTGAAGTAATTGGTATATTCCACCGGAGATACCCGCGATGAAACTCGCGGCAAAAAATACGTTACAAAGAACATTCCCGGGGTAAGAGTTGCTGCTTTCGTAGGTTGGGTATTTGATTCTCGACCACTGGTTGATCCATTGAGTTGAGATGTTGATGAATTTAAGGGTTAGAATTTTTGAGCGGGCGGAAGGGGGGAGGTGGAAGAATATTGAGAGGGTGGGAGAGCCGTTGAAGTCGACGCCGGGGGAGGAGGAGGGGGAGGAGAGGTGGACGGTGTGAGCGATTAGCCAGGGGAGGTTTATTAGGGCAGGGTAACTGAGGGGGGGATGGGTTAGGAATTAACGATAGAAACGTTTGGTGTGGCGCTAAGCGCATTCCTATGTTTCTCACCTGAACAATCCACACAACACTTGTATCGATAAATTCAACCACCACCGGGAAACGCTTTCAGGGTAAGGCAAGTGCCAGCCGACCATCATGAAGAAGAAGAACGCGCCGTCACCGATCACGAGGACTATGTAGATTATGCCGAAAATGTTGAAGGTCTTGGACTCGTATAAAATAGGGAGGAGAGTGTCTCTGATTTTCTCGTATGCTGTTTTAGGTTTGCGGGGAGACTCTTGGGAAGGGCGAGATTCGAGCATTGAGTCGGACAGACGCTGTCCGTCGTCTTCGAGATCCTCGCTAAAGTCCATTTAGGATCCTTCGTCCCTGGAACCTTCCCTGCTGTGTGTGTCGGCGCTGGCACGTTGTTATTGAATTCTAATCAAGTACAAAGGTTGAAACAAAAAAGCATTTTGCCATATTGCGATTTCCTGGAAGCAAACTTACAACAGTTGTCCTCGACAACGAGAAAATAGACCCACCCACGCGAAATAGTATCCTGAAACCCCGCATTCAACCCCTTTCAACCACAACCCATATAGCCCTTAAAAAACGGTTTAATAACACACAACTGACTGCCTTTTAGTCGCACTTGCCACAGCACACTAGCTTTCCCACCATGTCCGTCTCCACCGACTTAACCTCCCTCCCAGCCGCGGCTTCCGCCCAGCAATCTTTAGAAGAAAAAGACGACGGGAGCATAGTCTCCCAGAACCCTGAATCCTCCGCAGCCTCCCGCCTCTCCCAGACCCACCCCGCCTGGACCCGTCCTCCAGATGTATACAACGTTATGGGGCAGGCGCTCTACAACATCGCACCGGAGGATCTGGTCAAGAGCTCGCGACCAAAGAGCCCGCCGGATCGAAGGCCGAAACCTTCGATGAACCAATTTTACGAGGGTAGCAGATTTTACTACGACGCGCCCAAGGAACCTCAGAGCCCCCTCTGCACCTGCCATCAAATGTGTCCCGAGAAAACTCCCAACATCGCTTCCTATAAATGCTTCTCGTGCGTGAAATTCGACCCGAAGAAAAAGGGGTGGTTCTGCAACGCCTGCTTCAACAAAATGCATCCGTGGTACAGAGAGCAGCACCATTATGTGCACATATCGGAGGATGATGACATGGAGTACGACCTTGTGGCGCAGAATTACAGGGCGGAGTTGGACAGAACCCTCGACGGCATAGAGGGGTTGATAGCGGGAGTTAAGGTGAGAATCGAGAGGAAGGTTTTCTTCGTTGCGCAACTCTAATTAATTGTAAAACTTAAAATCCCCCCAGAACGCTCAAGAAGAATGCAGGAAGATGGACGAGGACTACAGGCCTGACGATATGCTAAAGGAGAACGCGAGGAAGATGGAGCGGAATACGCAGAGGGTTTGGGATTTGAAGCACTTCGTGAGGTCGCAGCTTCTGGCGCAGGGGGAGGATCAGGTGGTGGACGACCTGGAGTACGACGATGATAAGTCGGGACTTAAGGAGAAGATCCCTTACAAGACCAGGGGCGGCCTGACCCCGTACGCGCAGCGTCTGCACGGAGAAGGGGCGAGGCTCAAGAAGAGGCGGCAGAGGAAGGAGAAGGCCGAGATGAGTGAGGACGAGGCCGCGATAGTCCTCCAGACCGGAGGTAAGAAATTGCGTTCTTAAAATGATACAGACCGAGCACCGAGCGAAGCGACCGAGCCCTATGGAAGAAGGGTCGAGATCCAGGATTTCTAGCAGCTTGTAGATACTCGACTTCACTTCTAACTCGTCCCTCACATTACATCACAGCGCGGGTGATGCTGGCGCGCAACGAGGTTTTGGCGAGGGTGGCCATTAATTACCAGAAGGTGTGGAACTGGAAGTACAACAGGTACTACTTCGTGAACCTTCGAGAGGACAAGAAGACGTCGTGGAATTATCCCCCGTCGATCAACAAACACAACGAGGATGTGATCATGACGCCCCGGAGCTACTTCAACATGAACCAGACCAACGGCGTGAGCGACCTGGAGTACATTCACAGTCCCGTGAGGGAGCAGCGAGAGGCCCGCGCCAGGGCGCAGAGGTGAGACGCTGCGAGGAGCACTTGGAGAGGAAGGGAGCGTAGCGACGACCGAGCTAGTATATAATTATAATAATTGCCGTTTCTAACGTCACCCTCGCTGCAGGATGCTCGCGAGGGATAAGAGGCTAGCACTCGAGAAGGTCGAGTCGGAGCGCTTCCAGAGGGAGAGGCGCGGCGGAATCGACGACGACGAGGACCACCCTGAGGACGCGGGCCTTTCCATATTCGAGAAGATCAAGAAGAGGAAGGAGCGGAAGGCCCTTCGCGAGAAGGAGGAGCACGATGAGCGGATGAAGGAGGAGGAGAACAGGGGGGGTGCCTGGGACAACAAGGAAAAGGTCCTGCGGCCGACGCAGATGGAGATGGAACAATTCCACTTCAGAAAGAGCATGGCACTCAAGGCCCAAGAGGGACCGGGGGAGGAAGAGAAGAAGCTGGCGGAGGAGGAGGAGGAGGAGGCGAAGAAAGGGCCCGGAAGAGTCACGCTCATGGCCGGCTACAAGAAGGATCGAGGGACCTACAATCCAGACGAGGACGGAGGGATCGCCGAGGGCGACGAGGAAGCGAGCGGTTCTGGATCTGGATCTGGATCTGGATCTCCGAGCAGCGTCAAGGGAGGAGCAGCGGAGAGCCCGCAGCAGCAGAGCTCCCTCGCCCTGGTGGCCGTGGGAAGCGGCGCCGCGGGAGTCGTGGGGCTAAGCCGCATGAAGGTCCAGAAGAGGTGAGAGGCCGCGAGGAGCAAAGCGACGAGATGAATAGGCGGTTGTATTTGATATTGGTTTGCATGGTCGATACTTTCGCGCGTAAAGTCGCTGCTGCCAATTTATACGCCGTTATTAACAACACGCGCTCGTCGCAGCATCGAGGCCCAGAGGAAGCAGCAAAAGGACCGCATCTTAATTTTGAACCGCACGGCCAGTGCCCGCCGCCTTGTCCAGGAGAACCTGATAAGGAAGGGGGGGTTGACCCGCGACCAGGCCTCGAAAAAGCTCCAAGGCTCCTGCCGCATCTGGATAGGTGAGACTTAGTGAGGAGCGAAGCGACGAGGTGTCAACACCATACTTGCTCTGCGAGCGTTAGTGAGGAGCGAAGCGACGAGGCGTTAACACCGCACTTGCTCTGCTCGCTGCGTTTATCGCACTTTACTTTTCTAACTTGTCGCGAAGCCCGCCGAGAGCTGGCTGCCCGAGCCGAGACCCTCTGGCACCTCGTCCGCCCCGACGTCGCAAAATCCAAAGCCAAGGGCGGCAAGAAACCCCGCCCCTACTACTTCAACATGCGCACCCGTCAAACCCAGTGGATAAAGCCCAAAGCCTTCGGCTCAAAACAACCCAAAGAAGTAACCACAACAGAGTGCAAAAGGATTTTCAAAAAATGGTGGCTAAGAGGCAACAAGGTCATCAAATACCCAGACATGGTCTACCCCGTAAGCCACTCTTATTTGTACAACACTGCCGCCACGAAACTTCAAAAAATAGCTAGATCATACCTCGCACGTGAGGAAGCTCGTTTGGTAACCTGGTCAACCTGGGAGGAGGAAATGGACGAGGACACTGGGTTGCCTTTTTACAGGCACGTTTTAGACAGCTATAACACGAAGTGGGAGAGACCGTGGACGCCGAGGGATAGCTTGACGAGGATTAGGCAGGAGAGGGAGGATGAGATTAAGAGGAAGGAGGAGAGCGTCAAGGGGAAGAAGAATAAATAGGATAGAATAGGAATAATATGGATGTGATGAATTAAATCGTCGATGATGACGGTTAATATTATACAACAAATAAAAAAGGAGTTTGGTTTGATGTAAGATAACGATAGCGATAGCCATAACAATAATCTCCGTCCCTTACACAAAACAAGTAAACCAAGTTAAGTTTTATTTTAAAACCATATTTATTTTATTTCGAATCGATCATCATAACAGACCTTTTCAAAAACAGGCCACAGAAGAAGGGGCAGAAAGAGCAAAGAGAGCATAACCCTAACAGACGAAGGGGGAAAATCAGAACAAAATCCCTGAAAACCAGCATTCGATCAGCCTACTTGCTTCTCAAGACGCCTCTTCCCCGCCGCCCCTTTCTGACACCGACACGCCCTGTCGTACCTCGCCATGTCCCTCCTACCGCCTTCTTCTCTTACGTTCACCCTCTCTGAGCTTGAAAAGTACAACAGACTTCTCACCGAGACAAGTGAACAGTTTTGTTTGAAATTCAAGGGCAACGGGGACGCCGACACCAAGCGCTGCCGAGACTTGATGTCGTCCTTCCTGGGCTTCGCCAAGGATAAGATCGGAGCCTTGGAGAAGGAGTCGAGCGAGGCAGGAGAAATGCTAATAACCATAGTCCCCGTGCACCACAGCTCCGGCATGAGTCCCTCCTCCCAAACAGTGAACCGCGAATTCTCGTCTACGGGAAAGGTTAAATCCACGCCGACTATGATCGCACGACTGAAGACCAACAAGGTCGCACCAATGATGAGTCAAACGTCGACTGCCCTCAGCATCTTCAGTTCACCTGAGGCCAACCAGCACATAGAGAATCTCAACAAGGACCTTGACTTCGAGAACGAGAAGGTCCTGCAGATGGACAACGTCGTCCAGCGGTACACGGACGAGGAGGACGCCATGATAACCTCGGGCCTGGGCTTGATAGCCGGCATGGAGATGAAAGGCGCGATAGCTTTCAGAGACTTCAAGACGACTTTCTCAGCGACCAAGTTCCTGAAGGGTTACTACAACTCAAAGGAGGGCGACATATACGGCATGAGCAACTATACGATCAGGGGTGACGTGAGCAGGGTCGCAGCAAGAATATCTAACTACTGGTATCATTGTACCAATCCCGCTTTCGGTCTTAGCAAAGAGACGTTGCTTGACAATGAAGTTTTTCTCGAGTTCCCAAACAGCCACAGCGCGATCTATTGCCAGGGCTACGACTTCCCATCTCCGATGTCAAACCGAGAGGCTATCGTCAATATCGTGTGGAAGGTAAGCACCTATCGAAATCACCCCTAGCCTTTTAACTCCTCTTGCTAACACCCCTCAAAGCGCTTGAGTGAAAAGTCCATAATCGTGGTGTTTCATCCATTGATTTCGCATCCTAGCGTTGAAGATAAGGACGGCGACTCCGTCATACGTGGATCCTTCCATGCTGTCTATCATATGACGCAGCTCGACGATGGGACTGTCGAAGTCAAGTTCGGACTCCATATAAATTTCGGAGGAAATCTCCCCAAGGCGATAGTCAACAGAGTAATCATTCCTAACTTCGGCCGAGTAGTTAGCCATGCCCAAGCTTACTTCGGCTACTCTATCCTCGACCTGACGAAGGCCGACGGCAAGCTATTTGGCGAGCTCTTGGTCAACCAGGTAAAGTCGGCGAGGAAGAGGGGCGGATGGAAGAAACGCGCAGACCTTGGAAAGGTCGGCGTCGACGAGTTTCTGTACTGCTCTTTAGCGATGCGCGAGCTCTTGCCTCGGCACCCATGGTCAAGGGCCTTACTACAAGAGATAAGCCTTAACCAGGTGAAGATCGCTCCGACCGTGACGACAGCGCTTTCCGACATGAAGGATCAAAACGCCATCAACTTGGCAAAGGGCCTGTCGACTATCATCCTCTCGAACACAGAAGCATCAGCCGCAGTGGATCACTGGATCGCCCAGAACGCCCCGCTGGAGGAGTTTGAGAAGGACCACGAGTGGATGCGCTCTTTCTTCGTTGAGATCGCTCAGTACAACCTGAACACGAGTAACCTTGGTCTGAGGTTGCGAGTATTCGGCGGTGCAGTGCTGTCGACTGTCGATCTCGTCACTGACATTTATATGACATATAAGTTCTTCAACACGGAGGGCGAGGGGGGATACGGAAAGACCAACGCAGTCTTGATCGGCTTGACAATGCTCGTGCAGTTGATCGTTTCGTACGCTCAAAACTCTAAGTCAATGAAACACTTTATCCAAGACGCGATTTGCATCCTGATGGGCTTCAAGCCCGCTCTTGACGCGTATAGGGTTGGATCGGGTGCAGAACAAGAAGACCATCAGCTAATCCCTCCCTTGATGGAGATGACGTTATGCAAAGGTACTGAAACCGTCTTCGAGGCGATACCAAGTTCCGTCGTGCAAATCTACGCCCTCCTTTCCGCCAGGGAGAAATCGGTGGACGCTTTGATTTCGATTTTGGTTTCAGCGGCCACCATTGCCTTCACGTCATCCATGCTGACCTACGACTGGGATACTTCGCCCACAAAACGGTCGAACTCGCCCCTCTTTTACGGATTTGTGCCTGACAAAGCGTTGCCTCGAGCGGTGTGCTTTCTGTCGATGATGTCACTCTCGTTCGCGCACGTGCTATTGTTGACATTGGCATGTGCGCTGCTAGCTTTGACTAACCCGAACTGGCTGCTGCTCCTCTTGGGTGCGGACTTGGGTATCTTTTTCTGTACAAGATTATGCGGGGCGACTTCTTCTACTTCATTAACCTCGCTGGCGTTTTGAAATTCGTCACGGCGATCATAGAACGGTTTGTAGCAAAAACATTTGTCAACTTTACGATGCTCTTACAAATGCGCCATCCTCAAGAAATGGGTGGACTTTCGTTTTTGGTCTCTATTCTCACATCTGTTGTCGGGAGGTGAGTATCAAAATAGCGTTCTAGAAATAAGAGTAAGCGAACTAACAATTGTCCCGTAGCTTTGTGTCAGTCTACGCTTACTCAACCTACTACAACGAAGACGTCAAACTTGAGTACGAGACGCTGCAGACCGTGCTCGGTAGCCTGGTGGCAATATGGTTCGTCTCTGCTGTAACGTTTGCCCTGGTCATTAAACGAGAGTACCTCCACACCTTCTACAACATGGACACTGCATCAACTTTCAACCGAAAAGCTTTCTTGCATCTTAGAGAAGACCAACATCTCGAGAAGAGCGATATTTTGACACTTCACCCTGATGTGTACAAGGCATGGGGCGACGAACTGATCAAGCCATGGACGATAAAAAACTGGAACAGATGGGAAGAGGAGAAGCCGGCTTGGTTCACTGACAAATGGATCGAAGCCGTCCCGAACGAGTACATCCCCTTCTCGTGGCGCGTGAAATACAAGAAAACGAAAGGACGAGTCGACGACTCACAACTCCAAAGGCGACGAGGTAGTATAAGCGTCCGCGAACTTGTGGGCGGAAAGGAAGAAAGATGACACAAAAAAATAAGTAAGACGTCAACGTGTTTTGATTTGATTAAACGGGTTCCTCAATATTATTAGCGCTTATATTAATGTTCGACTGTTTTGTTTCATTTTCATTATACATGGTCTCCATTCTCTTTCCTCTCCTCCTTTGTTTTCGACGGAGGGGTGTTATCGTGAAGTTGAGGAAGCGACGTAACCTAATCGAGATAGATAACTCCTTGAGGTGGACAGATTATAACCAGTGTAACGTTTGTCGAGGATGGAAGGAAGGGATTTCTTGACAGGGGAAGGAGTGTAACCGAGGCGGGTCAGGTAACTACGGTCGGTAGTTAGCGAGTAACCTGAGTAACGCTTGGGAGCGGGAGGGGATAAAAGGGGGAGGGAAGGGATCTTGGAAATGTCGGATACGACGGGGACGACGGAGTTAGGGGACTTCCAAGGGTCGACGATGTCGAGGGAGGAAGTGCTGGGGAGGGTGAAAGGATGGGAAAACGTTAGATTGAGGGTTTTGGGGGGGAATAATACGTCTCCCTCTCGAGAATACCATGAGAATACGCGGAATTGTGGTATAGGAGCTAATAACGTCGCGTAAACTTGGTAATTGTTTAACGATGGGCGAATGACAAACGCAATTGTTGACACGGGTAGATTAATTTACATTTTTTCCGACGTTGGAGACGACTCAGGAGGGTATTTATAAAATAGTAGGCCACCTTCATGCAGTCTTTGTTGAAAAATGTGGTAACTCGGTGGAATGGACGCGGACGACATTCATTGCTGCAGGATTGATTTACCTCATATCAGCGTTGAGGGTTAAGCAGTAAGCTAGCTTCGTTGACGGACGTAAAAGCAGGTTTTTATTTGGGAAAAAGTTGCCCTTCTTCGGCATTTTTTCAGAGAATCTGCAGAATTTTTAGAGAAGCAATTGTTTTCTACGATGCTCGGAGCACTTCGATCAAGGACCATGGCCCCCATGCGCCGGTGAGTGATTCGTTATATCTGATGATAAAGTGAATTGAGGATCGTATTGATGGAATTGATGATGAGGGGCCAAATTGTGATCCTCCACCGGCCAGGCACAGTTTTGTGTGTTTTCGAACAAATCTCGACCCCAAACGAGCTATATCTATAAACGCCACTTCGTATTTAAATTAATTATTTAACAATATTAAATTAAATATTCGAAATATTGAATCTATCACAGACATATACACCATTAATGGCCATTAATGGCAAAACCCCAACATCCTACACCCATCACTTCCCCACTAACACCACCAAATAACGCCCTCGTGTGTATCTACGACAAAAACGTTACTTAATCGAACAACAGCATGGCGAACAACAACATGGCCAAACGCGGATTCAAGGAGAAACCGGAGAAGGTACGATTTAAGGAATAAGCAGCTTCACCGCAGCTTCACCGCAGAGTGTGCTATCCGACCAAATCACCAAACGCCTAACACTTAAAATTCCTCCCTTCCCTCCCTCCCCCCCTCTCAGGACCCCTTCACCATGGCCTCCTTCAAAAAGAACTGGCTCTCCGACCCTGGCGCGTACCCCGTAATCGTCGTAATCGTCGGCGCCATGGGTTTCTGCACCTTCTTCATGGGCCGCACCCTCCTAACCAACCCCGACGTCCGCATCAACAAGAAGAAGAGGGCTAGTATCCTCAGGTATTGGGGGAATGGAGGGGATGGGATTCCTCCACCTAAGGCACTCGGGGGACCTCAGTACTGATTAAGGGGATTTGTTTTTAAGCGGGGGTGGGATAACGTGAGAAGTGAAAAAAAACAAACGACTGTCGTCAAATTAGGAGTTAACACGCCGGCGTTTCGATGTTAAAGAAAGAGATTTGCCTTGTCCTTTTTTAAAATTACAAAAACACAACATTATTTACATTCACATCCCTTCTCCTCCGCAATCGGCGTTTCACCTCTCCCCCTCATCGCCTCCTCCTTCTCTAACCTCAAAAGCTTAATCTCTTCCTCTGCTCCCTCTATCGCCTCTCCGTCAGCGTTTAGGAGGCTTTGTAACCTTCTGTCCCTTTCCTTCTCCCTCTGCTCCCTCTGTTCGACGTTTCTTCGAGGCGGCGCGCCTCGAGTTTCTTTGAGCGACATTTCATCCTTTATATAAATTCTAACACCGTCAACGTAAGTCTGCAGCTCACAGCCCTTCCTTCTCCTCTGCCAACGGTGTTTCACCTCTCCCCCTCATCGCCTCCTCCTTCTCTAACCTCAAAAGCTTAACCTCTTCTTCCGCTCCTTCAATCGCTTCTCCGTCAGCGTTTAGGAGGCTCTGTAACCTTCTGTCCCTCTCCTTCTCCCTCTGCTCCCTCTGGAGACGTTTCTTTTCGGCTTGCGCCTCGAGTTTCTTCTCCCTCCTCTCCTCCTTAATATCAACCCTAACATCATCAACATAAGTCTGCAACTCCGCCTCCCTTATCGCAGCGTATAGAGCCTGATACTGCGCTCGTTTCTGCGCTCCTGCTTGGACTTTCTCGTCCTCGATTAAGGAGATAGCTTTGCGGAAGGAGAGTTTATCGACGCCGTTTGGCCATTCTTTTACGGTTGAGGTGCCGTCGGGGTAGTAGACTGTGCCGGTTTTTGCGAGGTAACCGTTGGAGAAACTGAAACGAAACGGTGAGGGGGTTGAGAGTTAGGGGGGGGAAAAAGACGGGCGGGACACACCCTCGCCTCTCAGGTGTTTTTAAATGATTTCTCACCTTCCGACGTATGTGATGCCTGTGTCCTTGCTGTAGTATGTTCCTCTGCCTTCGAACCTTCCCCTTACGAAGTCACCTTCGTAGTAGCTTCCGGTTTTGAAGGTTAGCTTGCCGTGACCGTGGCGGTAGCCTCTGTCCCAGATTCCGGAGTAGACGGTTCCGACTTGGTACGTGCAGGTACCCTGAACGGAGGAGAGAGGAATATATTTATGAGACCGTTAGTATTCATCCCGTCATCTGGTTCAGATTCGTCCGTCGTTCTCACCTCTCCGTGTAAATATCCATTCTTCCACTCTCCCTCGTACGTGGTCCCGCTGCTGTACGTGGCCTTTCCTACCCCGTGCGGCCTGTTGTCCAAGAAGCTCCCCTCGTACTGCATGCCGTCGGCGAACTTGTAGGCTCCTCCACCTTCCATGTTGCCCTGCTTCCAGTCTCCGTCGTAGGAGTAGAAACGTTCGTTGCCCTCGGAGTTTAGAATGTAAGGGAGAGGGGGAGCGAGGCCTGGGGAGACGACGAGTTAGGGGGGTCCGTTGTTGAAATCATCGAGTCGCTCGGGAGTCGCCATGTCCAGTGTACGCGCCATTTCAGCTCGTCGCTTCGCTTCCTCGAGATTTCTCTCACCTGGCGGCCCGTACTCGGTCTTCTTGTAACCTATCTTCCAGGTCGGGGTCTTCAATTCCTCCACTGCACTCCCCTTCTTCGACTTCACGCCGGCGGTGCCCTCGTCGTCCGCGAGCGCCGCGCTGGCCTGGTTGGCGAATGTCGCCTGCAGGTCTGCTATCATCTTCTCCTTCTCGGACAGTTTGTTCGACTTTATCTTTCCGTACCTGTCGAAGGAGCGGGCGCTGAAGATGGAGTTGTACGTCTGCAGGGACACTGCTCCCATGGGCATCTGCGTGGAGAGAGAGAGAGAGAGAGAGAGAGAAAGAGAGAGAGAGAAAGAGTTTTGGAGTTAGGAGTCGTTATGTATGTACTGCCTTCCCTCACTCGCTCAGTAACCTCTCCCACCCCCCCCCCCCCACTCACCTTCTCACTTCCGTACATGTCCTCAATGAAGTGAATGTGCTTCTTGGGCAAATACGCCTTGACCAAGAGCTGCTTGTAGATCTTCAAAACGTGCTTGTCGTTAGTGCGCTTGAAGTAGGCTTCGACGCCTTTGCTCTTCACGTCAGTTTCTCCGCTCCCATGGCTAGCGGCATGGGAGCCAGCACCATCGTGAGTAGGGGAGTGCGACATATTAAACGCAGATCCCGCCCGTGCTTCCCTCCCCCCGTCGCTCTCGCTCTCACTCTCCCTCTCCCTCCCTAAAAACCCTAACAGCCGGTGAAGAGACAAGGGTTAACTAACTAACTCTAACAATCAACAAAACCAACAACAGCAAAGAGTCGAAGGCACAAGAGTTCCTCGGCGTTCGATCGCCCGCGCCGTCGGCACGCTTTACAACAGCTCTTTGAAGAGGCAGGCAAAAACCAAAGGCTTCGATTTAATCAAAAGTTCACGCCTCGCAGGCAGGCAAGTAAGCAAAGGAAAATCGCAAAATCGCAAAATCGCTGTAATCCAATTCCTCAGGAGGTTAGACCCCGTTCGGACCCCGCAATAAAATCGCAAAGAACCCCCCGAGAAATACAAGTCGCCCCATTTCGCCCTCGCACACACCACCCCTCACTCGCACTACAATATCATTTTCACAAAATGAAGTTTAAAAAGGCCGATGAGATTTCAATCAAGGTTTATGAGCCTTGCGACCCCTTCCCGTGGCCCCGCGAAAATATCCAATCAACGCCTCCAATACAACTCCAATTATCAGCGCAGAATTAAATTCCAACACCGCTAACCCTCCCATCCCCCCCCAAACCATCCCACACTAACCCTTGCCCCTTGCGAAACTTCTCCCTCCCCATAACAACAGATGGCAACCCTGTCCCACCCTTTGCTAACTCCTACAAAGGAGAACGCCCCCCCCAGCGCCTTGAACATAGAAAAGTCGCTCAATATCAACTCCGCGGCAACCAACAAGTCCGGAATCATTTCTCCCACAACACTGGGGAAAAAGCTCAGGGTGAAACGATCAAAGCTTGTAGAAACCAACATGGTCAGCTCGCCCACAAATAACTCGAATTCTATCCCCACCCCCGTCGAAGAGCCCGCCCGCCCCTACAGCCCCGAGCACTACGCCCCGGAGGTCACCTCGGACGACAGCGGCTTGACCCTCGTCAAGACGAGGGACCTGACCGACGTTCGCGGGAGCAATAGGTACGCCGACGTCGACGACGACGATGACGTCGTCGTGGTGGATAACCCGAACGACAACGATAGCGATGAGGGCATGATGCCCGGGGAGGCCGTGAAGAGGAGGTGAGAGTAATCGTCGGCGTGTGTACTGGATATCGACGCACATACCCCAATACTACTTCACCCTGCTACATTATTCTAACTCGTCGCTTCGCTCGTCGCAGCAGTGAGGGCCTCAAGAGAAGCCAGAGCGAGCCGGGGAACTCCTTCATGTTCTCGAGCCCGGGCGGCCACACTCCCGCCGGCAGCGCGGCCGGAGTGGTCAAGAACAAGCTGAAGATGAAGATGGAGAACATTAGCGAGATAAGCGACCTGAGTCAGGTGAGACTTTGCGAGGAGCGACGAAGCGACGAGCTGAAAAGGCACACTTATGAGATGTCATCGTCAGTCTCCGGGACTTCTGCACTGCTACAGTATTTTAACTTGTCGCTTCGCTCGTCGCAGTTCTTCGACTCGATTAGAATTAGCCCCGACGTCGCGACACAGTACCTCAAGGTCATGGTGGAGAGCGGATACGACGACGTGCTTAGTTTAGAAGACGCCACCGAGGAGGACCTCTGCAGCATCGGAGTGAAGGCGGGACACGCGAAGCGCATGAAGAGGGCGAGCAGCATGGCGAATAAGAGCAAGGACAACGCCGCCTCGGTGCTGAGCAGGACCCAGCCCGAAGTGAGGGTGAGGGGAAAGAGCGCGGGAGAGGAGAGGACGGATACATTCGAGGCCGACATCAAGAGGGCCGAGGAGATCAGAAGGAAGGGCCGGGCCAAGAGCGCCGTCGGGAAGGAGATGGCCAAGAAGGAGCTCACTCTCAAGTACGACCCTGCCGCAAGCGTCAACGACATGGACTACGCCAAGACCAAGTTGCAAGCCCAAGCTGCCAAAATCAGGGAGCTCGAGGCGAAGCTCGCCGAGAACGTCATGGACGAGGGCCACGCCACCGTCGCCGTCAAGGCCACCGCCACCTCCACCGCCACCGCGAACAACACCACCACAAATGCCAAGAAGCTGACGGCAGAGGAGCGCCTGCAGGCCCACAAGAACCGCAAGGCAGCCGAGATTAACGCGACGGCAAAGGTGAGAGAGTGCGAGGAGCGAAGCGACGAGCTGAGAAGGCGGCGAAGCAGCTCGGTACTCGCTAACGCTCGGGCCTCGCCGCAAGAGGCTCGGTCGGTCGCTTCGCTCCCACTAACCCCGCTCCTCGCTTCGCTCGTCGCAGCAGGGGCAGTGGCAGGCACCGCCGCCCAAGGAGGAGGGCATCAAGAAAGTCAAGCAGAACGACGCCCTGCTCGACAGGCTCACTTGCAAGAACAACGAGGAGAGGAGGGATCGCGAGAAGGCCAAGGCCCTCGAGAAGAAGAGGGCCAAGGCCGCCGCCGCCAAGCAGAAGAGGATGATGCAGGGCTCCGGCTCCGCCCCCCCTCCCCCCATGGACGGCATCGAGTCGCCCGCCCCCGGAGCCATGCGCAGCGAGGTGGGCAAGGAGGTTGCAGCCGCCGTCAGGAAGACTGCGCCCAACCTCACCGGGGGAGGGTCGTCCAAGCCCAAGCTGACAGCCCAGGAGAGGAAGGACGCGCTTCTGGCCAGGTTGAGCCTGTCTACTGCCGAGAGGAGGGCCACCACCGAGGGGTCGGCCGACGACAAGGTCAAGAAGGCGCTCGCCGGGCACAAGCTAAAGAAGAAGAAGTTCAACATGGCCACCGTCTACGACCCCGCCGCCGCCGCCTGCGAGACGTGCGGAAGCAAGGAAGAGTGCGAGGAGGACGTCGACACCCCTGGAACCTTCTACTGCAAAAAGTGTTGGGATGAGTACGAGGAGGACGCGGGAGGAGCCGACAGCGGCACGACGCAGCTCCGCCGCAGCATGTCCGAGCTCAAGAACAAACCCGCACCCGTCAGCACTGGCGCGGTCAAGCACGACCAGCTTCCCACCAGCCCTCCCACCAAGCAGGAGGCGGCCAAGCAGCTCAAGTCGCCCCCCCCCGCGCCCCCCGTGAACAAGTCCGTGGAGGTCACGACTTCGGACGCCATCCCCGACTACCTGTGGATCATCCACGACAACCCCACCCTGCCTTCTCAGATCCAGAAGCGCCAGCTCCCGGTCATGATTGAGACCAAGGACGGCAGGCCCGACTGGGTCAGAATAATCATGGGCACCATCCAGTCCTGCGGCAGGGTGAAGGACAACGACAGGGGAACCGAGAGTCTCATGGTCAAGGACCTGATGGGATACTACGTCAACAAGGTCGAGTGCGAGACGAGGGTCCAGAACGGCGATGGAAACATCATCGAGTTCAGGTTGGAGAAGGAGGGGTCTCTAGCGCTCTCTGGCGACGACGCCACGATGAGCGTCAAGGCCTTCTTGAAGGGCTGCAAGTCGAGGGTCGATGTCATCCTCGATCCTCACAGTGACGGCGGGGAGTGGTTCCCGCTGAAGGAGGCCAACAGGAGCATGGCCCCGCAGTTCAAGAGCAACGGCGTCGGGTACCTGCGCCTGGGCGATGACATGAGCAAGAACGGAGTGGCCTTCTTGAGCGAGGACGACTGCGAGAGCTTCTTCAGCGAGGAGAACGTTTCTCCTACTGCCATGGCGGGGATGGGAAGGGAGACGCCCAAGGCCGTCACCTCGACGACAGCCGCGCAGCAGCAGCAGCAAACCTTCTCCGCGGATGACGAGGAGGACGCAGACGAGCTCGACTTCGGGGAGGAGGAGATCGAGGGTAGCCCAACCGAAATCATCAAGACCCTGCAGGAAGCGGTTGCCGTCGGCATCGGAAGGTGAGAAGCTGTGAGCTGTGAGCAAGCCGGAAATTCGTCTATTTTGTTCCTACTGCGGCGGCTACGCAATTCTAACTCGTAAACGACGCCAATCTTCATTCATATGCGCAGCGGGGCCGGTGCTGCCGCGCTCAAGTGGCACGAGAAGGTCGACCTCATCACGAGGTTGGGCAAGCTCGTGTCCATGGCCAAGGGGAGGGAGTTCGCGTCCAGCAGTCTGGTGACTTTACAGGACATGCTCAAGGCGAAGAACGTCAACGTCCACGTGCTGAGGGCCATCGTTGTGAGCATCGGCAGGATCGGGTGGGGCATCAAGGCCGAGCTGACCAAGACGCCCAGCTGGAGGACGATCATCTTGGACCTTCTGAAGCTCCTGAAGAGCAAGCAGGTGGCGATCGAGGCGAAGCAGACACTGAAGATGCTTCACGGCAGGTGCTTCGGGCTGAAGCAGGTGCTGGGGTTCCTGAACCAAGCGCTGGGCAGGGGCAAGTCGGCGGGAGGAGGCTCGAAGAAGGGGGGCAAGGCGCCCGCCAAGGCCGCCGGCAAGGCGGCCGGCAACGCGGCGGTGACGGAGATCGTGGAGTGGATCGCCGACTCCGTGGAGGACGAGAGACACGGCAATCTGCTCTGCGGCGCGAGCGACAAGTCGACAATAGAGAACATCGCCGGTCTCTTCATGTCATGCGTCAACAACAGGGACGTCAAGTGCAGGAGGGCGGCGCAGGAGGGTCTGGTGGGCGTCCTCGTGCTGGGAGTCGCCGGGGGCAACTTCGACAGGGTCTCGGTGCTGTCCCTGATCGACGAGATCGAGAAGAGCAACGCCAAGATGCACAGCTCAATAGTGAAGCTCGTCAAGGAGGAGCTGGCTAGCCTAGGCGTTAAATCGGCCAGGGCGGCCAGCGCGGGAAGGGCCAGGCAGGGGCAGCAGGGAGCGAGGGGAGCGAGCGCTGGGAGGGTCAGGAAGGCGGAGGGGGAGTCATTGGAGGGGCCGGGGGGAGGGGGAGAGGGGGGGGCGTCGATGGAGGGGGAAGTGAAGAAGACCGAGGCTGTCCAGGAGTGCGCAAGACGGTGGGGGGAGGTTCAGTACTTGCTGAGGAAGCCTCCCATGCAGGCGGCGGACATTGAGAGGGTCGTGTCGGAGGCGAAGCAGGGCATCTACTTCTTGGAAACGCTCGACGCAGAATCCCAGAGGCTGGGCATGCTGAGGGGCGCGCTGAGCAGGTGCGTCCTGCCCTATGACGAGAACACGAGCACCTTGGACCAGGCCAACGTGGCCAACGGACCTGCCCTGCAGAGTGACTTGGACAAGGTGGATTTGGGCGAGGGGGTCATGAACAGGATGAGGGACGGAGCCATCGCGCTCAGGGGCCTCGTCAGGGTGAAGATAGCGGACGACAACGACTTGGACCTCGCGGCCGTCGCCCTTAAGGACGTCGTCGATTTCTTCGCTCTGCTCAAGAAGGCAGCAGGAGCGGGGGGAGAGGAGGAGTCGTACAAGTTGCTTAGGACTTTGTAAGAGGGAGGTTTTGTTTGGAAGGGAGAGTGGGGTGTTTAAGGGTTGGGGAAAGGAGACAAATATGCGATATATTGGAGGAGAAACATTCGGGGGGGAGGGAGGAGGGGGGGGATTTTAGGCTTTTAGAGAACGAAGCAGAATAATTTAATAACAACAAGTCTCAAGTTTTACTTGAAATTGCAACTTCTTTTCTGTCTAAGTCACCTTGCCAATGCTTGGAAAGTCATTGCATGCACGAATCTTTCAGATGAACGCTTCAGCTTAGGGATATGGTTATGGTTATGGTTATGGTTATGGTTATGGTTATGGTTATAGTTATGGTTATGGTTATGGTTATGGTTATGGTTATGGTTATGGTTATGGTTATGGTTAT
>BRXY01000099.1:0-76498 GCA_030267945.1 Triparma strigata
ACCCTAACCCTAACCCTAACCCTAACCCTAACCCTAACCCTAACCCTAACCCTAACCCTAACCCTAACCTTTAACCCTCAACTGCTAAATGAGCTGACTGTTCTATCAGATACCGGAACAGTCATACATAACCATAAACATAACCATAACCATAACTCTGTTCATTGGGGGAATGATATAAGTGTTCACGAACATAATTCGAGGGTCAGAATGATGCAGCAAGTGAAGAAGGTCGTCTTCCTTCTGAATATTACAAAGGTCGGAGTATATGCCTGCTACTACGCCTTCAATCTCGTCGTTGTAGACATCCCTGAAGGCATTACAATCATCGGTAGGAGTTCCTTCTCAGGCTGCAGTAGTTTGAAAGACATCAAGTTCCCAAAGTCGTCAAAATCTATTGGTGACTGGTCCTTCGCTAATTGCTCGAGTCTAGAAGAGGTCGATCTCCTTCACTCGAACGTTCTAGAATTAGGTATAAGTGCCTTCGCACATTGCACAAGATTAAGAGAGATGAAGGTCCCGGACTCGCTTCAATATTTTGGTGGCCGTGTCTTCGAAAACTGCTCCAATCTAGTTCCCTCCAACATTGACGTTGACGTTTCAAACGCGGTAGTCGCCTACCTCCGCTCTATACAATAAAGTAAAGTCAACACGCTGAGGATCAACAATCGTGTCGCAATTAAAATAATTGCTTTCTTTTGTATTTACTACTACAATTTGAGTCATTACTTTTATTTACGTTTCAGACTAATTAGGTTTGTTATTAACATCCACAACTACATCGAGAACGTTACCCTATTGAAGTTTAGGATTACGATAAGAAGAATAAGTTTTTAGGAGTTAGGTTAACTCATTAATTTTAGTTACGATCTGATTCACATCCACGAAAACATCGAGAACGCTTATACGCTTCTTTCCCTTTTCTCGAGTAACTCCGACACTATCAAAATAAAAATACCGCAAATTTAAACTAGCGGCGAGGTTAAAGTAATCAGCTTTATGATATCCACCCTCCCAAATTTCAATACCTCTCAATAAAATCTCGATTACTATCGCATCAGGTTGCAGTAAAATAGAATGAGTAAGTCCTGCTCCGTGTACTCCTATCAATATTTTTGCGGAGGAGAGGATTTCCGCTATGTCACGTAACTTAGTTGACGGTTTTATATCTAATATCACGCAAGGAGAGTTTACGAGTTCACATATTTTAGAAGCTGAAGGTAAATACCTGTTCCCAACCTCACGTTGTAAGATTACGATCGTATCAGGTTCTCGAGGTTGAGTTAAACTGCGACGAGCGTAGTGTGTCGCATGAAGATTAGTGTCAACGAGTTTTAATTGCGTAGCCGGTGATAATGGCGTCGACATCTAGACTGGAGCTACGTCGCTCTGGGGAATAACGAACGAAATTAATGCATTCCCAGCTCGTCGCTTCGCTCCTCTCAGTTCCTCACCTCTCACGTAAATGTTTCGATAATTGAATTAAAAGAGGTATACCACCTCGACCTAATTCAAATGACCAAGAACTAAACGGAGGTAAACCGCTAACTTGAGTGTCTATCCCTTCATATTTCTCTGATGTAGTACGAAAAACATACAGGTCTTCAACATTATTCGGAATTTGAGAACCTATTTGAACGGTTCCAACTGTATAAAGTGCTTCGAGGTACTGTTTATTCTCCGGTACTTCCGGAAGATGTATAATCTTCTTAGCCTTTGACTGGAATTTGAATGAACAGATTAGAGGCGTTAACATGTAGAATGAGTGAAAAGTATTTTGAGTAAAATGAGGGGAGGTTATTTGGGGGAAGGAGAGGGAGACGTGAGTATTACGAGAAGCTAATTTATTGGATTTAGGAGTTGAAGAACATTCGGTTTTTATGATATCTTCAGAATCGGCTTTAGATTTTGGACCGGACATTGAAGAGACGAGGAAAGGAGCGTATGATTTGAAATGAAGATATTCGAAGTTACTCGAAAGATGTTCAGACGTTTCCTGTCTCTGTAAACGTAGCGAGGAGCGGACGTTACGCGGGACGCGGGCGATGACGTTAGATTGGCGTTACGATGAAGGAAGCTTTAAGTGTCTGACGAATACGATTCGAACGCAATCCAACCATTCTGAGTCTCGGGAGACTGAGACTCTTTATGTGCCTTCCTACCTTGCCCCAGTCGACGGTCGTTTCATCGGTTTTAATACCATTTAAAGAATAATTAGGTAAATTTTTTAACGCGTGAGATAAATATTTATCGCGTACAAGTCGACTTACGACGTTTATTATATGAGGGTTTGATTTGAAGAAGGTTATGAAGGATAGCAGGACGAGGATTGAGGAGGTTAAGATCGTGAACATGAAAAACTTGCAGAGGGTAAAGCGGCCGGTAAAGCGGAATGTTGTGTTAACAGTTGCTTTACTGATGGAATCGGGGAGACATTGTTGTTTGCCGCCCTCTTCTGAGTCGAGGTGGGCCGAGTGGGATTGGGGCTTAGTGCTTGATTTCATGATTATCAACGCAGTGGTGTGTCGTTGATTAAGATTAATAGGATGATGGGTGCTCTGATCGTCGACGGTAGCAATAGCAGAGTGTGACGGTGTTCGTAGGATGAAGGAAATGAGCAAAGCAGAATCTCTCAAAATTTGTGATTTTTGAGCTGATAAATATTGTGACTGATATTACTTTTATTCGAACGCAAACTCAATATCTGACCAACCTCGGCGCGAGTCTTATATCCACCAATCACTCCCTCCCTATCGGTGCTGTCCATAGACGCTTAGATTCAATTAAGTCACACTTTCTCTCCCCTCCATCTCTTCCGACCGTGATCCAAAATGACCATCGCTCCAATCGACAACGCTCCAATCGACACCGCTCCAATCGAAACCGCCCCAATCGACACCGCGCCAACAACTGCGACTGCGACACGCTTCAGACTTCCTCTCTTTACCACATCCTCAGAGCCTCCGCCAGGTCCGATGTCCCCTGCTTCTTACGTTCCCTCTGAAGATGAGCAGGAGTATTTTTACCTCCGTCCTCAACGCCGTTGCTGCTGCCTTTTCTTCATATACATTTGGGATTCTATACAAGGTTTCCTTTTCAGTTTCGTGAGGCCTGCGCAGTGGTTGAAGAAGCTCGTCAGGATGAACCTCCTGCCGGTTCTAATGGTCCTCTTCGTGGTATATTTCATTATTATTCTCATGTTCGCCTTTGCGGTGTTCTTTCTTGGCAAGTTAGCCCTTCTGGGTGATGACGATGATACCATCAATATAAATTTAGTCAAACCGGCCTGCCTCGGTGGCACTGGAGACAAAGAAGCGACCTGGTATCAGTGGATGGACGTCATCACCCTGTCTTGGACGACATTCTCGACTGTCGGCTACGGAAATGTCTACCCCGTCTCGGTTTCCGCCCGGACAAAGAACGATGGAATGTGTATCTTCATTTCGATTTTGCTGAGCTTTGAAGCGTACTTGGGGATCGTTTACGCGAGGTGAGATATCGTCGCAAATTCTATCCTATCCCATTAATTAACGTCCATCTTCATGCAACTCGCTACACTCGCTGCTGCACCTCGCGTTGTAGTTTGAGTGCGGGTGTGATCGTTGGAGTACTAAGCCAGCAAGCCTCTAAGGCCGATGTGCGTTTCTCTTCGGTCGTCGTGGTTCGCGAGAAGCGTTCCAATACGTCATTACAATCTGGCGACCTGCACGACCCCACTGGCGTCAACGCGGACGACCTCGATGAAGAGCTGTCGATTTCGTCCTCTATTTCCTCTGGCTCTGACCATAGCAACAGCTGCTACATTCAGAGCATCGCCGAGATGCCGGAGCAGAATCACCCTCACTCTGACCCAGAAGACCTTGAGGCTGGCTTGTTGCACCCTCCCAACTCTACGACTTACCGCACTCTCCCCGCGCCCGTCCTAGAATTCCGCATTGCCAACGAACGTTGGAGTTCCACGACTTTGAGAACTGTCAAGAGGCTATGGTGCCGTCGTGGAAATCAGCGGCCGCGACGCTCATCCGACGCTACTCGACACAGACAAAGCTCTTCAACACCGACTTCTCTTACTGCTTCGGAGAGCTATGATCCCAACGGGGCTTTGATCAACACCCAACTGAATGTTTCGGTTGGATTTCAAGAGCGAGTCTTCCCCTCACACTCGTCCACGCTCCGCTTTGTGCCGCTGAACCTCGTGATGGATTCGCACCCTTTCTTCGAGCAGGTGTGGTACGCTCGGCACCCGCTGGATGAAAATTCGCCCCTCCTTCAACGCGCTACGCGTAAGATCGTCAAACTTAACAATGGTCGATGGCCGCGGCACCTCTTTGACGATGGTGGTGCAGCTGGCGTAGGTGAGAAGTTTTATACAGTACAAACTCGTCGCTTCGCCCCTCGACTCACCCTTCTCTCTCACAGTGGGGGGTGGCAACGTCGAAGCCGACTCTAAGAAGCTGATTCCGCCCCGGATGCTCAACACGATCAGGGCTCCTCCAACTCCATCGCTAAGGTCGAATGCGTCGTCGCTAAAGTCTGATCGCCGTCTTGAAGATCCTCCTGAGCCTCACAGGCTCGAGAAACACCTTCGAGTCTTTGACAAGATATTAGTGACGCTAACTGGCGTCGAGTTCGACAGGTACAACCCAACCCAACCCAACCCAACCCACCCTAATCCCGACTAAATCTAACCCCCTACACTAAATTAATCTCGTCGCAGCGGCAAGGCGGTGTCCAAGACACATGCGTACTCGCCCTTCAACGTAGTCGTGGGCGGGACTTTCGGACCGATGGAAGAGATCGTCGACGGAGATGATCCCAACACCGACTGCCAGATGGACATAACAAAATTGAATGACGTTATTACGAGGCGTGATCGACGATTGTCAGATGCCGCTATTGAAAGTAATCTTCGTCTTCATCATCATAACACTCAACGTGCTTCTTTCTCCAAGAAGAGCAAAAAGACGAAATAACAACACACATTTTCACACATACAAATCTATCGAATTAAATTCTATTCTCTCCGCTTCTTCCTTCTTCACCCCCGCCCCCCACCATGTTCGTAAACGATTCGCGCAGACTACCGGTGATCGATGAGTCCCCACTGTTCAACCTCTCATCCAGCAAGCCCTGCCCCCCCCCTGTCCCTCCCACTCCGATGTCCTTGCTCACGTGGTCGAAGACGAAGCCGCTCTGCAGGCCGTCGGTTTCCGTGTCGACGATGCCCATCTCCTTCCTGCTCTTCTTGTCCAGCTTCCTGTTGAGCAACCTCAGCTTGTTCCGATCGAACTTGAACTTGGGAAGCTTGCTGTTGAAGGCCGTCCACCACTTGTACATGCCGTCGTCTGCGAACTCGCCCCTCTGCTTCAGGATGTTCCTGATTGTGTCCTCGTCCCCTTCGCATATCTGGAGCATTTCCTTCACGTCGTGGGTGATTCCTCTGTCGACTTCGACGGCGTGATCGATGACGGTCGGTACGAAAATGCTTCTCCACAACTTCTTCTGCAAGTCAAGCACTATAACGCACGTCGGCACGAGTAGCATGATGAGCCAAAACACCGCATCTTCGGCCATCTGCGCGGCGACGCCGTAAAACTGGGGCGCGTAGTCGTACCAGTTGCTGTAGATGGGCAGGAAGATTCCCGCGTACAGGATGATGGAGCCGAACCAGAAGAAGACGACGACCGCATTCCAGGTAAACGTGGCACTTCCGGCCCTGTACATCATCCCGAGGATCAGGCACGAGTAGCACGTCGTTCCGAATATGTACATGCCGTCGCTGGACGTTCCGATGACGCAGAACGTCAGGAAGTAGATTAGGATCGCGTCGACCACCCCCTGGCTCATCCAGCTGGCCAGCGTTCCAATGTTCAGGTCCATTCTCTCCCTCCCGCTCATGTAGACCTTGTGGAATCTGAGCATGGTCCTCTGGCTCATGTCCTTGTCGAACATGCCGATCATGAGGGGCGGCATTCCCAGGAAGAAGTTGTAGCCGGAGTAGACCATGTCCTCGAAGAGACTCTTTCCGCTGAAGGCGGCGAAGAATTCAAAGAAGAAGAGCATGAAGGTCAGGACGATGTTCTTGTAGAACGAGTAAAGAATGCACTTGCAGAGCCTCCTGTAGTTCCACCTGCCGTGGACCATGATGAGACGCCTGAGGAACCTGAACTGCGCGATGGCAAAGTCGCTGCTGTTGACGGCCTGGCGTCCCTCCTTTCCGGAGATGCCGACACCTACGTGGGCCTCCTGAATCATGCCCACGTCGTTTGCCCCGTCCCCGATCGCCAGGGTCATGGGCATAGGGTATACATTCTTCTTCACGAGGTTGACAATCAGGGCCTTCTGGCTTGGGCTGACTCTGCAGGCAATAACGGCCTTGCAGATCGTTGCGATCTGGAGAAGCATCCTCTCCGACTCCTTGTCTCCGAGAACGTGGGCGAGGCTGCGACGAGGGTGTTAGAGTAAATTGCCCACGACCACTACTCACAACACACTACACCAACACCTACACACAAGAAACCCTACTCTCCCTCACCTTGGCCCATCCATGATCAAAGCCATGTGCTGGGACTCTAGCTGGCTCAGGTCAAGACCATCCGGCAACTCGGTCTCGCCCTCATCGTCGCCGTCGCCCAAGTCCGAGGGCATGTTGCCGCTACTCTCGCCTCCCTCGCTGCCGTTCTTGGCGAAGAGGTTGCTGGCACGCCTGCCAAGACCCTCCTTGATGCTGTTCATCTTCTTGCCGACCGCAACACTCCTTTCGTTGAGAACTTCAAAGAAGTTCTTGGACAGCTTCGTGACCTGGCCGAAATGATTGACCAGGCGCTGAAGCTGGAGCTTGACGCTTTCCGGGTCTTCGTTGATGGCCTGGAGCTTGATCAGGGTCATGTCCTCCTGCAGCACCTTGCACGAGTAGCCGATGTTGATGGCCGTCTCCATCTTGTCGCCGGTGAGCACCCAGAGCTTTATGCCGCACTTCATGAGGTCCGCGATGGTGTTCGCCACGTCCTCCTGGAGCGCGTCTTCTATCGCCGTGGCGCCGACCAGGTTCAAATCTTTCTCGACCTCGGCGGCAGCCTTGGCCATCTTCTCCTCCCTGCCTGCGGTGCTGCTAAGGGCGTCGTTCCATTTCTTGAGCCAGGCCTACGACGAGCAGAGCGGCGGGTTAGTATAGAAGATTGAGGACAGTAGCCTGAGGCCGCTACTACAATATGATCAGTACAATATAATCGCTCACCTTCCCCCCCGAGCCTGTGAAGTCCATCTTGCCCAACACGAGCGTTCTAAGCCCCTCGCTGGCGTAAGCGGACAAATGCTGGTTCATGAACTGCGTCGATTCGCCCGCCTGGGACCTTTCGAGCATGATGTTGTCGGCCCCCTTGGTGTACAGGATGAACTTTCCGCTCTCGTCCTCGACCAGGACGCTCATTCTCTTTCTAGCGCTGTCGAAGGGGATCGTGGCGTGGACCTTGAACTTCTTCTTCCCCTGCCCGATGCCCTGGGCGTCGATCGTCATGGAGCTGCTGGTCCTCTCGACTAGGGAGAAACCCAGGTCGGCGGCGGCAGAGACCAGCGCCTCCTCGTCTGGGCTCTCCGCCTTGTACTCGACCTCCCCTGTCTCCTCGTTCTTGTCCAAGACGATCGTGTGACAGAGCCCCAGGCAGGCCACGAAGTGGTACCCCTGCTTCCCTGCCCTCGCTTCCTCCTTGAGTTCGGACATGGCGAAGCACCTGAAAGTGGCGTCGCTCATGTCCTCGCCCACGGAGTAGCTCTTGGCGCCAACGCTGGCCTTCTGGAAGCGCATGACATTCTGGGTCAAGGTGCCAGTTTTGTCGCTGAAGATGTACTCGACTTGGCCGAGATCGCTGCCCAGGTTGCTAGTCCTGGCCGCCGCCGGTACGTCCTCCTCCTCGTCGTACATCTCGACGTCGTTGTCGATGTAGTGAGCGTGAGCGTAGTTGCACATCTCGACGGTGACGTAGAGGCTGCGACGAGTTAGAATTATGTAGTGGTGGTGATAGCGAGCGCCGCCGTGATCCTGTTATCGACAGTAATATCATGTCACGTGGGGGATCTCGGTCCTTCTCTCATTCTCACCTGATTGGGATGAAGTTATTGTAAAGGATGAAGAAGGTGAAGAAGTAGCCCCAGATATCGGAGGACGACTCCCAGGTGCAGTCGGAATACAGCGTGGTATTGTTGGGAAGGTTGTCCCTTGCCCTCTCGTAGCAGAGGTACCACAACTGCGACCCCTTCCTCTCCTCGAAAACCATGTAGCCGATCATGGTCAGCGCGCTCAGGACGCACTGCGCGCACATGATCAAGTAGATAGTTGTGTTGACGGTTTTGTCGATGTTCGCCAACTTGGTGCGCGACTGGCGACTGTTCTGGATGATTTTCGTGTCGCTCCCGGTGTAGACGCAGGCGCCGATGCAGAATTTGGTATTTCTCAAGGTAGCCCCCCTCAGGAGCACATTCCCCTGGTCGACGGGAGTCTTCTTTCCGGCGCAGTCGATCGTGCCGGTGAAGGTGTGGATGAAGGGGTTCGGAGTCTCGTACTCGATGGTCATTTGGCCGTTGCTGTTGTGGAGGTTGACGAAGGCCCCTTCGTCGTTGAACATCGTCCCGGTCCCCTCTTGGTTGGTGTTGGCGCAGTTTCTAATCTTCAGGTTGGTCTCGCCGTCAATGTTTGCGGTTTCGATGTAGGCGGCTGAGCCTTCCTCCGTTGAATATAGCAATATTAGGTCGGAGGGGATGTCACAGTTATTGAGCACCTTGACAATATCTCCAACTTTGACGTCCTTCCATTTGGTTTTGATCCACTGCACCTGGTTGCTTCCATCAACTCTCATTACATCGACAATGCTGCGCGTTCCGTTGTCAGCATTCGTCTTCAGCTTCTCTTTCCTCATCTTTGTCAGTCCTCACCTGTTGTTGATGGAGTCGTCGCTCTTGTGCCTCTTCCAATCTTCCAGACCCTCCTTGAAGACACTCACTGCCAACACAAATGACAAGGGTCCCAACGTCGTCCACGGCGTCAAGGGCGAATCGTAGAGAGTTGTGTACGTCCCTATCATCATCATTAACGATATCACGAGGAAATAAACGTTGGCCAATCTTGCGAATTGAGCCGATAGGGATTTAGGGAGGAACGAAAAGATAGTGTACTTGGAGGTGGATATTGAGTTGGAGGTGAACTGGAGAGGGTGGGGGGGGTGAGAAATGGGGATTGGGAGCATGCATGTCAAACATAGGGTGATGTTGGCACATCCACACACACACGCACACACAAATCACATTATTTCCAACAATTGAGCCTCACCTTGGATTCCAATTTAGCCTGCTCGTCTGAGGGAGGGGCGGTGTGTATCCAGGCGGTGCGCCAGAGGCCGGATTCATTGGAGGACGAATTTCCCATTGTAAAGGCTTAGTCGCGAAGTCGGAGCTTGGACTGCAAGTGCGGCGCAAGAGGTGAAGGGAGCAGAGAGGCCGTGAAAGGGAGAGATTGTCCAACGAGATTTCAACCCTTAACAAACGAAGGTTTAGGAATGAATTCTGCAAGCGGAGTTGGTTTCGCCGACGCAGCGCTAGGAGGTATGCCGTGTGAATAGGAATAAATTTCCACGAAAACGCTACGATGAAGTGGGGGGGGGAAAGGAGGCTAAATTTTGACCAGGGTAAATCCAGTGTAGAACCCTTAAAATTTGTATAGAGCGGAATCCAAGATTTTGACGCATCATGGAGCTTCATGAGGACTATTCTGACGAAGGTGCGCAAATTAAATGGTGTTTTCCTGCAAAACCGCTAGAACCAGGTTTGGGCCGGGCTCAACTGCTCGGCCTGCTCCAGGAACGGAAAGATGGAGCATTTCATCTATGTTCCGCTATTTTCATCGCCGTTCGTACGTTCTGTCCGTTTTAGACGCGCCAACAATTGCCCTCTCGTCTAGAATTCATCGGTTGCCGTCCTACGATCCTCTCCCATTTGCCCGTCTCTCACCTTCGTCCCTCTCCCCCCCCTCTTCTGACAGAAATGGAGGAGGACACCTTCCTCCAGACTAAGCGAATGGACAACCTGGCCACATGTGCCACGGTAAAGGATGCGTTTGTGCAGCACGGGCTAGCCCCCGACGACAAAATCGACCGCCGCGAGCAAGTGCTGATGTTCCGGACTGTTGAGTCCGAGATGGAGGTGGGGCTGAAGAGCCTCATGGAGAGCGGCAGGTTCGACGAGGCGAAGGAGATGGGCTTCCGGCTTGAGAGCCTCCGGTCTGAGTTCGGAGGGCTGCAGAAAAAGGACGAGGCCGAGAAGCAGAATAAGCAGAAGAAGCTCTTCGACAAGGCGGTGAAGATCAAGGGGAAGCAGCTGAAGGAGAAGCACGCAGCGTGGGAGAAGGAGGTCGAGGAGGCCTGCTCCCAGTTCCAGGAGGACACGGAGAAGACATTTAAAATTCAGAGGGAGAACCTCGCCCTGGAGATGAACAGGATCGAGAGGCCACGGATGAAGTACAGCAAGACCAGGATGGAGGTGAGTGTGTGTGTGAGGGGAACGTGCGAGGACCCTACGAGGAGCGTACAGACGACAACGAGGGCGTCGTGTCCGAGTAGCTCCGTGGTGTCTGCAGTACATATTATATAGTATCTAACCCCATCTTCGCGCTCGCTTTCGTCGCAGTATAAGAACGCTGAGGTCAGGCTCTGCGCCCTGAAGCAGTACGACGATGCCAAGAACGTCAGACGCATGCTCAAGAGCATAGACGCCAAGGAGGAGGAGGCTTTCAACAAGGCCTTCGACGACAGGATGCAGGCTAAGATTGACAAGTTGGACAAATTCCAGAAGGAGAGCGACGGAAGGTTGGAGGAGAAGGTGAGAATTGTGCTATTTATTATTTTTATGGTTGTGGGTTTTGCTGGGTATTTTTGCTAACATATTGTACCCTTTCTACTCTATCAGATGTCCGCCTTCCGATGGAAAGAGCTCCGCAAGCGCGAAAAGGAGTCGTACGTCAACCGCACCAACATCAACAATAAGAAGCACGACATGCACCACTTCATGACCCTCGACGCCCGCCTCAAGCCGGAGCTGACGGTGAAGCCCAGCGCGTTATTGCTGAAACGCGCGAACTTCAAGTCGAACGCGAGCAAGCTCCGTGGGGAGCAGCTCCTGGATAAGGTCAAGGGCAAGAAGGAGGGTGACGCTGTTTTCATAGAGAGCCTCTGCAACCTTCACGAGTTCTCGGACAAGTCGCTTAAAGGAACTGCGAAATTCGAAGATAAGATTCAGTGGAAGGGATACAAAAGTGGCGCTCAGTACTTCAACGAAAAGGGCCACCATTAGAAAAAATGAAGAAAGAAATTTTGTGTGTTTGATTAACAAACGTGAACAAGGGGGTTATTTGAAATTTCTTTTTTTGTCTGCCCGTGTGTTTCACCCAAATCAATCAACTCCCCCCAAAAAAGCTTCCACCCTAAAAATTAAACACCGTAACAAAATAACGCGTTATGATGTCCACTCCTTACGGGTGCCAAACCGGCAAAGCCCCCGGAATGGCCTCGTTGGCGACCCACCCCGAAATGGCCAGCATGGCGATCCTCCCGTTCTTGATCTCCTTCACCCTCAGGGACTTGAGCTCGGCAGACTCGAGGCCGCCCTCGCGCTTGGTGAAGCCGAGGGGGTCGTAGCCGTAGTCCCCGGGGAGGCGGGGGGACTCGTTGTACTGCTTCTGGTAGGCGACGCATTCGGACCAGCCAGCCACGAAAAGGATCTGGAGCCAGCCGGCGAGGGGGACGGAAGAGACGGCCTCGAAGGGGGACATGTGCGAGATGTCGGCGAAGGTCAGGCCGGCGGACTTGGAGAGGTACCAGGTGGCGGCGTTGTCGGGGTGGAAGACGTTGGAGCCGGAGGGGCCGAGGTAGAGGGGGAAGTGGACGCCATACTTCTGAACCATGAAGCCGATGGTCGCCACCATCGCGATTCTGCCGTGCTTAATCTCGGCGTTCTCGAACCAGGCGAGGGCCTCGGGGCCGGTGCCCTCGAGGATCTTGGCGCCCAGGGGAGGGCACTTGCGGCCGGTCTCGACCGTGAGGCCGATGGCGCCGTCGAGGGTGGAGGCGGAGAGGGCGGTCTGTTTGAGAGCGGGGGCCGCGGGCACCTGGAAGGCTGAGGCGGAAGCGAGGAAGGCGAGGAAGAGGGCGGTCAACTTCATGGTCTGGTTCGGGGTGAGGCGTTTGAGGGCGGAGACTTTGGTGTTAGCTTTGGTCGGAAAGGGAGTTGGGCGAGATTGCATTTAATCCTTTAAATTAGCCGCGAGGAGCACTCAATGTTTATCGAGGGGACAGTAACCCTAACAGCTGTCCTTGTCGCGTTCCTAAAATAGTATTCTAGCTCATATTCGTCGATTTAAAGAGCATTTACTGCAGTATCAGCGAGCAAATCATGCACCTCAAGGCCATCTCAAAACAAATTAACACGCACTTAATGAAGATCAAATCGACGTGAATGGTTCGATTCGGTGTGAGGTGCGTCTGTTGGGGTCACGTTGGGGTCACGAACCTGTAATTAGAGAATTGATAAATCTGAAAAAAGGAAGTAGATCGCTGGCAAATAATAAAAGTGCTCAACCTCTCTCAAGACATACGCAGTAGTCATCTCATTACAGTAGATCGTTAGAAATCCTCCCCAAGGTCCGCAGGGTTACTCGCTGCGTCGCTAATCGTCAGTAAAGGGCGAAATTTAGGCAAAAAGTAAAGGTTTAGACTTTCCCTCCCCCCGAAAAATCAATCCAATTGTTGCTCCTCTCCTGAACTCTACCGCGAACGAAGGAACGCAGTCTCTTACTCAATCTACCACTCATGTCCGATCTAATCGGTGAAATCGACTCCAACCTTTTCGGAGGCCTAAACAGCTTCACACAGCCTTCATCCTCATCGAACAACGCCTCAGCTGATTTCAACGCCGACGATGATGATTCTAGCACCTCCTCCAATCAGAGCGCAGCGGACCTGAGCGGGGACTACGAGAGCCTCATGCAGGCTTGGAAGAATGAGGTCGCGAGCCCTAGTCTGTTGCCCATGGACGAGGACGTCGTGACGACCATAATCCTCCTCCTGAAAAACCAGGAGTCCCTCACCTCCCGCCTCGCCTCCTCCGTCTCCTCCCCTACCACCGCCCTCCAGCTGAACCTCTACCGCATCGAGCTCGACCGCACGAAATACGTCTTGGCGGACTACCTCCGAACCAGAATTCGCAAGATAGAGCGCAACGTCATGTGGTACCTCAGGGCGTACCCTGACGGCTACGACTACCAGCCTAACCCTGACTTCGACCAGCACGACGCCGAGAGCCCCAAGGAAATCAAGACCATGTACATGTCCGACAAGGAGCTAAAGTTCGCCAGGGGCTACGAGAAGCTCTACGAGAAGCACATGTACACGACGGTCCTTCAGCACCTTCCCGAGACGGTTTTGGACGATCAGCCAGGGCTCGACTTTAACCTGAGGAAGCTGGACGATGCGAGGCAGAACATGATCGACGGGCCCAAGGAGGGGGGCTACGTTCTAGGGAGGTGCTTGAGGAACGGGGTCGAGTGGCAGGGGGAAGGGGACTGGGAGGATTACAAGAAGGGGAATATGATACTGGCGATTTTCGGGGACGTGAAGCCTATGGTTGTCAACGGGGATATTGAATTGTGTCCGTGAGAAGGAGGAGGAGGGGAAGGAGAGAGTGGGGGAAGGGAAGGAAATAATATTGAAGAACAAAACAAGATAAAAATGGTTTTGATTTTTTAGTATACTTCCCGCTTAATCCAATTTTTGAAAACAGCACTCTGCATTCTCCTCCTCTAAACCCCAGCTTTTTATCGTGTCTCTGTTGAACGCCTCAGCTTGATAGAACATCGACCCCATGGATGTGACGTTGGTTACATCCCACGAAGACAGATCGCCGTTGAACGCCTTCGCTTCACGGAACATCTCCTTCATGGTTGTAACGTTTGGTGATACGTTCCACGAAGACAGATCGCCGTTGAACGACTTCGCTTCCTGGAAGATCGACTCCATGGTTGTAACGTTGGACACGTCCCAGGAAGACAGGTCGCCGTTGAACGCCGAGGCTTGCTGAAACATCCCCGCCATGGTTGTAACGTTGGAAACGTCCCACGAAGGCAGATCGCCGTTGAATGCCTCTGCTTGATAGAACATCCCCTCCATGGTTGTCACGTTGGATACGTCCCATGAAGACAGATCGCCGTTGAACGTCAAGGCTTGTTCGAACATCGACAGCATGGTTGTCACGTTGGATACGTTTCAAGTAGACAGATCGCCGTTGAACGCCTTCGCTTCACAGAACATCCCCTCCATGGTTGTAACGTTGGATACGTTTCAAGTAGACAGATCGCCGTTGAACGCCTTCGCTTCACAGAACATCCCCTCCATGGTTGTAACGTTCGATACGTCGCAAGAAGACAGATCGCCGTTGAGCGCCTCGGCTCCCTGTAACATCGACTCCATGGTTGTAACGTTGGACACGTCCCACGAAGGCAGATCACCATTGAACGCCTTCGCTTCATAGAACATCGTCTTCATGGTTGTAACGTTGGACACGTCCCATGAAGACAGATCACCGTTGAACGCCTTCGCTTGCTGGAACATCCCCTCCATGGTTGTCACGTTGGATACGTCCCATGAAGACAGATCGCCGTTGAACGTCAAGGCTTGTTCGAACATCGACAGCATGGTTGTAACGTTGGATACGTCCCAAGAAGACAGATCGCCATTGAACGCCTCGGCTTGCTGGAATATCCCCTCCATGGTTGTAACGTTGGATACGTCCCATGAAGACAGATCGCCGTTGAACGCCGAGGCTTCATAGAACATATCTTCCATGGTTGTAACGTTGGATACGTTCCATGACGATATATCGCCGTTGAACGACGAGGTGTTATAGAACATGGACTGCATGGTTGTAACGTTGGAAACGTCCCATTTTGAAATATCCTCGTTAAACTGTTCTGCCGCTGGTCCAACATCCTCATCATCAGCACTATACAAATCCGCCATTTCCGTCACCTCCGACGTGTTCCAAATACTAATAGGACCGTGAATCTCCCTCGCCGCCTCAGCATCCTCACACCATGCCCTCGCAGCTACCTTTATATCAGCGTCGCTCCGCTTCAAGATCGCGTCCAATCTCGGTTTAGCTCTCAAACGGAAGCCCCTAGCTAACTGCGTCGCCATATGAAGCGAATCAAAACCAGAAAGGAACGAAACGATGTACCCCTGAACGTCCTCATTGAGTCGATGAATTTTAGACCTCGCCTCGAGCGTCTCGACGAGGAGGGTAGCTAGAGCGACTTTCTTAGTCTTACTCTTGTACTTGATGAAGTTGGCGTCCAGCTGGGCCTTCAGAGCGGCCACAGTCATTGACGAAATAGCGGAGGTGGCGTTGGGGGGAGACGTGAAAGCTGGCCCAGATCCATTCTCTACGTCGTTTTCATCACTCGCAAGAGTGGGATTTTATGTATCGTCATCGTCTCGTAAGCTCGCTTAGACATGTTATCGCGCGTAGGGGTCACAAACAATCGATCAACCTGGTTTTTCAGCAAAATCACCAAAATGGGCAAATCGCCGATATTCATTCATTCACGCGTACTTTAACACGCGCAATCGGATTCCTGTAGCTCCATACTCCCATTTACTCATAACTCCATAAGCAGATCAGGATATCACGGGATAATCATCTATATTCGTCTTCCCAACAAAATTCATCCCGTCAACCCATAGGCCCTAAATAGGCCCTAAATAGTCCTAAATAGCGTCACAGTACGCATCTATAGCACGTAAACCATGGTGAAATTCGCTGAAATCCTCGAGTCCCAAGCCGTACCCTCCTGGTCCGTCCATTACATGTCCTACAACAGGCTTAAGCGTCGCCTCGAGAAGTGCGTCTACCTCCGCACTACTCTCCTCCAGATTCAGGCGCAGAATCACAAGACACCACAGTACGTGGGGCAGGATGAGGACAGCGATGACGAAGAGGTCGGGGATGTCATCACGCACAACACGCAGTCCACGTTGGAGAAGATTAAAAAGTCACACCGCATGGGCCGACTTTCCAGCGTGGAGAGCAGGGTGAGAACTTGCCCACGCAGGATGTGCCCACATAGGATGTCTGCCGCCTGCGCTTTTCACAGACTTCCCTCCCAACACATATAAACCAAAGCATCACCACTCACCCCACCCCACCCGACCCCACCCCATCCACCACAGGAGCGCCTGTCAGCTCTCAGCCTGAACCCAACAACCCCGGAGAAGAAGGGCCTCCAACAACAAGAAATCAAAAATAGAAATAGAGTCACCTCGAGTCACTCGGCGCACGAGCTGGACAATGAGTCGTTGCTTCTGCCTCCTCCTGCGATAACCAATTTGGCCTCTGCGAGGCAGCACTCCTCCGATCCCTCCCTCCATACAGCTCAGAACCGTTCCTCCAACCCCCCCACCCCCGTCGACTTCATGACGATGCGCCGGACCTCGAAGGAGGAGGAGGACTCCTCCATTCCCACAGAGATGACGTCCCTCCTGGCCTCCTCCCACCCCCCTTCGCCCCAAATGTCTCACTTCACCTCAACCGCCTCTGTGTCCATCCCCATTCCCTTCAACAACAGCAGCAGCAGCAATAATAATAATAATAATAACAACAACAACAACAACAACAACAACAACAACGTAAAAATAGAAAACAAGCACCCCTCCCAAAACACTTCGTCCTCCTCCTCCTCCTCCTCCAAAAACAAAAACTACGGTTCTCGAGGCAAATCTTCCAACTCCCCCCCCCGAAATAGCACCTTGCACATGTCCCCCCTCTTCAAACACGTGACAACGAAGAGCTACAACAATTTCGCGACCGAAGAGGAACTTCTAGCCTCCAAAAACCTCGAGAAGGAAGTCTACCAATTCTGGCAGCTCATCGATTCAGACCTTTCCAAGGTCGACGCCTTCTTCGAGGGCATGGTGGCGGAGTACTCCAAGGCGCTGGACTCGTTCACACACTCGAGGGCTCACGGGTCGACTTTGAATTTGAACGTTCCGACTGGCCACACCAGTCCGAACAAGAAATCGGCGGACGATCTAGATAGGGTCAGAAGGCTGAGCATAAGTTCCGCAAGGTGAGGTGAAATCGCGATTGGAAAGGGGCTTACGGTTTTTTTTCGCATCTCCTAGTTTTTTCGAACGTTGCGTTGCTGACTCCGAGCCGCAGTCCGGACCTCAGGGCGGTAAAAAAATTATACATCGATTTGATGCGGCTGCAGAATTACGTTCGGCTGAACGGCACAGGCTTCAGGAAGATCGTCAAGAAGTTCGACAAGACGATGCACAGGGAGAGCCTGCCAAGCTTCATGAACAATTTGAAGAACAGGAGGTTCATGGTCAGCTCGGATTGCATCGAGTTGGTTGAGATGACGACGAGCCTCGTTTCGAGGGATAAGCTGATGGATTGGAAGGCAGACGCGAGGAAGGCGATTAGCAATCCTTCCAAGCTCCTAGCGGACGGGAGGGAGAACGGAGGGGGCATCGTCACTGATAGCATCAACCTCTTCATGAGCAGGTGAGCGTGTGTAGTGGATACCGATATCGATGTAAACGCTACGCATTTCTAACTCATCGTCGCTTCGCTCTTCGCTCTTTGCTCTTCGCAGCGAGAGGCCAAGAGGATCTGGGCCCTCGCGCTTTCCATTTTCCTGACGCTCCTCGCAGGCAAGGCCGCCCCCTTCGAAGACGACGACGTCGCCAATCGAGCCCTCGCCTTCCTCACCCTCGTGGTGTCCCTCTGGATCTTCAAGGCCCTGCCCTTCCACAGCACCGCCATGTTCATTCCCGTTCTGGCCGTCTTTTTCAACGTTCTCCGTGACGAGACCGATAAAAAGCTCACGCTCAATCCCGAGGCAGCCGCAAAGGTCGTCCTCTCGTCCTTCTTCAACCACAACACGTTCCTGATTTTGGGAGGCTACGCGATTTCGGCCGCGTTCTCCAGGTGCGAGGTGGAGAGGAGGCTGGCGTCGCTGCTGCAGGCCAGGTGAGAGCTTTGAAGGGGCGTGTGTACTGCATATCGACGTGCATGGTCGATAATTTCCGTGTGTAACGTCGCTGTTGCCAACTTCTACGTCGTTTTTAACATCACGAACGCCCCTTCCTTTACAATTCACGCTTCGCTCGTCACAGGTTTGAAAACCAGCCCTACCTCTTCCTCCTCGCCATGATGATGCTCGGAATGTTCCTCTCCATGTGGATCTCCAACCACACCGCCCCGGTCCTCTGCATATCCGTCCTCTCCCCCATAATCGCAGACTACGGTTCGGAGTCGCGTTTCGTCCAAGCTCTGCTCCTTGGCGTGGCGTTCGCTTGTAACTTCGGTGGGATGCTAACGCCGATTGCGTCGCTGCAGAACATCATCGCCATCCAGCAAATGAACAACGCGGAGAGCGCAGCGATGAGCTTCGGGGCTTGGATCGGGTACTCGATGCCCATAGCCTTGCTCGGGACCATTTTCGCCTGGCTGCTCATCATCGTGATGCTCAAGCCAGACGATGTCACCTCGATCCCCAAGATCGTGTACGAAGCCAAGGAGGTGAACAAGAGCGCCATAGCTATTTGCGTCCTGAGTCTGCTCACGATTTTGGCGTGGGCCACCTCCAGCTTCACCAAGCTTCTCTTTGGCGACTTGGGCATCATCTCGCTCTTGTTCATGGGCATCGTCTTCGGTTCGGGGATCCTAACTGAGATCGACCTTAACAGGTGAGGTTAGGGTTTTGGAAATGCGCAATTTTGACCTTCATTCTAATTTGTCGCTTCGCTCCTTCACTCCTTCTCTCGTCACAGTTTCGCCTGGCACACGCTGTTCCTCCTCGGAGGAAGTAACGTTTTAGGAAAGGTCGTCGAGAGCAGCGAACTCCTCGATCACATCGTCCACGCCCTCAAGCACGCTCTTCCCGAGTCTAAGCTATGGGTTGCCGCCGAGGTGTTCTTCGCCGCTTGCGTCATGGCGACGTTTGTGTCACATTCCGTTGCTGCCATAGTCGTGGTTCCCATAATCGCTCACATCGGCAAGAGCTGGGGCGCAGTGCAAGAATTTTCCTTCGGCTCCGCCCTCGCAATTTCTGCTGCTATGGCTTTCCCCTTTTCGTCTTTTCCGAACATTTACAGCTTGCTGGTTGTAGATGACTTTGGCAAAAGGTGAGAGAGGACGTGAGGGAGGAAACGTCGGTCAAGACACGTCAAAATCAGAATACTAACAGCAAATCTTTACGCAGCTTCTTGTCGACGAAAATGTTCCTTCAAGTTGGAACCCCTGCCAGCATGTTCTGTATTTTCCTCATTGTGATGTGGACTGCAGCATGGTAGGTAGAAAACAAAAACTAGAAGTTTTTAATAAAAGTTAAATTAGCATTTCCATCGATTGCCGCAGTTCTTGCAGTGCACGAAGACGGTCATGGGCTCATCCGCACTCCTCGTCTGCTTCTGCGTGCTCTCGGTCTTGATCGACTTGCACTTTCCACACGTGAACAGTGACGCCTGCAACAAATCACCAGTGATTCCGCACTGCTCCTGAATCTTCTCCTCGTTCTGCGTCTCCCAGTCGAGCCGTCTCGCATCGTCGAGGGCCTTCTTCGCTGCTTCTGCGGCTTCCACGGCCTCCCTCGTGGCGAGCTGTTCGGTGGTAAGGTCCACCAAATTGTCCGGCTCCAACAATCTGAGCAGCATCTGCGCCGCCAAGTATGAGTTCTTCTTGAGGTTGAATTTCAACGTCATCGCCTTCTTCTGGTAGTCCTTGGACACCGATGATCCGAACTTATTGCGGATCGCATTCTCGATGCCCTTGGCCGAGTCAAACGCGAGGGTTGCGCAATCTTCGTGGCTGCATGGCGAATATGAATATGGAGTATGGGAATTACGGATTATGGATATTTATTAGGGTTAGGAAGATTTTTTTCCACAGGGTCGGTCGACCATTGTTCGCCTCACCTCTTTCCTTCCAGCAACGTCCCCTTCGCCTTCTCCGCCTCGGCTCCCTCCAACAGTCCCTGGCGGAGCACCATGAGCACCTTGCCCCTTGTGGGCGGATCGAGAGCGTCGGCGTACTTTTGGGCCTCCGCCTTGCCGATCTCAAGGGGACTGCTGGGTTTGGCAGCAGCGGCAGGGGCGGCGGCGGCAGGCGCCTTCTTTGCGGCAGCCGGTGCAGGAGGCGCGGAGGCACCCGCTCCCTGGCTCTTGGCAACCTTCTTCCACTTCTTGACGATGCTCTTGGCCAAATCTGCAGTCTCCTGCCCCCACTTCGAAACGGAATCCTCCCCCTTGAACGAGGTCACGACCTTCCCGATCTGCGACTCGGCGAGACCGGCCAGCGTGATGCCCGAAGGCGGGATGCCGTCCAACTTCTTCAGCACCTCAATAGGAGGCGCGTATTTGGAGGCTGCATCGCGGGACTGCACGAGCTGGGATTTCAGTTCTGAGAGCGACATGCTAGGGGGAGGGGGGGAGAGGGGCGTTAGTAGTGGACGGAGCGAGGGTAGTCAGTGGTATCGAACAGTTTTCTTCGGCCGGCGATGATGGTTCAGAAAGCGGGAGGAGAAAACTTTATTGCTGCCGAGTGATGGTGATACGGATAGGATCTCTGCTTAGAGGAGCGATGCAGGCAGAGCGCGGTTAATTCGGTAAACATACAGTAAAGCAACGTGGCTAAGCTAAACTGCTGGCAAAAAACCAAAAAACTGTTTTCTTCACGTTTTCAACGATTCAACTGATAGAACCAGTTTATCCGCATCCGTCTACGTCATATCAACTGCTGTCGTCTACCTAATCCAGAATCAGCGCTGCTCCCGTATTTGTCAAGTTTCACCTCCCCATCGCCGCATCAGCCGACCTCATCAACTCCTCTTACTATTTGTTGATTTCTCGGTCAATATGCCCGTACACGCTATATCGAAACCCAAAGTTTGGGGAAATCTTACCACTGAGAGCGATGGCAGACAACAAACGGCGGCAAGCTCAGCTGCTAGTGGTAAGTACTGCCTTCAAGGTGCTTTGTCGGTCTGAAGGACCGCGTTCAAGCTGCTACATGGACCTCTATATATCCCCAATTTCGGCTCCTCAACCCTAATCAAATGACAAGGCTACGTAACGCATCGTCATCGCCGAAAGCGCAATTTTCAAATTGTCCAAATCGAGCTCTGAAAAGAAACTAACCCCTTCACCTTTTTCGCCATCTCGCTGCCCTTTTTCGTCGCAGCCTGGGGAAGATCTCCTGCCTTCGCAGGCGTCAATTCCAAGTCTAAGCCTTCCGCTCAGCCGACAGTGTCCCTTCCGACGGCGCCCTCGAGTGCTCCGAGCCTGAAGGGCGCGTGGGGCCAGCAAAATTTGCTCAGGAAGATCGCAGGGGAAGATACAAGGTGCGACAAAATCCAATTTGAGCACCCCGCCCCCAAGGCAAATCCGTCTTCCGATGTTGCCCCCTCTCCTTCAAGTGGCAGTGCCGCTCCGGCTCCCGTCGCCGTAGCAGTCCCCAGACCCGAGCGCAAGCTGTCGTACGCTGAAACGCTCAAGGCGAAGGAGGAGCAGAAGAGGAAGGACGTCGCCAAGGCCGCGAAAGCAGAGCGAGCGCCGCCGTCAACAGCCCCTCCGATGTCCCCCCCTACCTTCCGACCTGTGAATGCTGTCGGTACTTCCAACGATGTCCCGAACGCAAACGCCGACCAAGACACTTCCATAGCCCCCCCCTCCTCCCCCTCCGCCTCCACCTCTACCTCCAGCAGCAACAGCTGCAGCAACAGCAGCAATAACAACAAACCAAATTTACCTCCCCAAACGCCCAACGCCCAACCAAATCCCACCAAACCCGAACACAACATGCCCATGAGCCCTACGAACCCGAACTCTCCTCCGATGAGCTCGGGCGGTAACCCTAGCCAACCGCGACCGGTGCCCTCGCAGCCTCAGAGGAATTCGAATCAGCAGCCGCACAAGAACCAACAGCAGAAGAAGAATAAGGTACGAACAGCTGGGCACACGTGCATCTGTTCATGGTTACATGGTTCTAACTCATCCTTCACTCGTTGCAGAAGAACAAGAAGAAGAACTATAACTACAACAAGAACTCTCAGCGCTCCACCCCGACCATGTCCGAGTGGCGCGATTACTACAACCGCTGCGCGGTCGCCCAAGTCGAGTACTACTTCACCGAGGAGAATCTCGCGAAGGACGTGTTCCTCAGGAGCAGAATGGACGTCGAAGGTTTCATCCCCCTCTCGCTGATCGTCCAGTTTAACGCGATACGGCAGCTCGGGGTCGACTACAACACCCTCCGATCGCTCCTAGTCACGTCTCCCTATCTCGACGTCGACCTCGAGAACGAACTCGTGAGGTTGAGGAACGGCTGGGCGAAGTGGCTGCTCTCCGTCGACGGCAGCGAAGGTGAGCGGCGATGGAAGGGTGAGGGGATATTCTCCAACTGTTGTTTTAACACCGACGCAACCTCACGCAGTACGAGGCTGCCCCAAGTACATCAAAGTGAACTATGCCAAGGCTGCCTCCCTCCCGCTGACCAGCGCCACATCTCCCGGCAACGGCAACATTTCACCGCCTGCAATGACAGTGTCTGACACGAGCTCCTCCTCCTCCTCTGACACCGGGCAAGAAATCTCTTAGTTTTAACACACAACCACACGCATTCACATAAGCACATCATAACACAACATTAGCACGTTCCGTACATACGACAACGCCATTCAACCCACAACGTCACCATCATATTACATTAATCTCACGCCACATAAGCATTACTAGAAGAATTATTAAGCCGAGGGGGATAGTAGTGTAGCACGACAATCACAACAACGAAAAATTTTACATAAAGTTTTACATAAGCAAAACGTCTCCTTCTTTCTTTTTCAGACCAAAATCGGGGCAAAATCGGCTCAAAATCCAGATCCTCCTGGGAGATCCTCCATATTGTCAAATTGTGCTGTGTTTCGAATTTCGTCTAATAGTGATACTACCACCACCACCTCCTGTTAGGGTTAGGAAATTCAGAGCTTGCATACATATATATCATGTCCTCTCAACCGGACGATGAGACGTCTTTAAACTCTGAATCGAATGATCCTTCGAGTCCATCTTCCCCCTCGGGCAGCTCAGGCTCAAACAGGGGTTCAGGCAGGCCTGATAACGTCAAAGCGTGGGGTGAAATCCTTAATGCGGTTGTGAGGATACGTAAGGAGTCTAGTAGAAAGCATAAGGGTCTCAGAGGTGAGGAATAATAATATTTAGACACAATTAAAGGCTCCGACTAGATATCAATCCCGAGGATTGGATTGGAGGCGTCCTTGGTAGCGTCCTTGGTACACTGTGTATCACACAGACGCGTCCCACGCCCACTTCCAATGCCCTTAACTTCTCCTGTGGTACTAACAGGTCCTCAATCCACTCCCGCAGCGACCCTCGACGAACTAATCTTGCTCCTTCAGGTCTTTACGGCTGTATCTCCTCCGACGCCTAGGCCAAATATTAAGGACGTTACTAGGGATGTAGTTATGGCGATGAATCAGGTGAGATTAAGAGCAATTGATGTGCAATTCATGTGCAATTCATGTGCAATTCATGTTGAGGCATGCGGCGCATACCACTGAAAGGGCGATGAATGGCAACCCTGTTCCGTAGTCTGACCCTGTCCTTAACTTGCAGACCTGCGTCGCCAAGACCAATAAAATGTCTGACCTTGCCATCGAAACCTTGACCCTCATGGTCGTGAACAAGTTCATCTCCGGCGAGACTCTCGGGGCGACGCCTCCGCCTTCTTCGCCCGACGGCGTGCCTCCTCCCAGGCCTCCTCCCACCTTGATAGAGACGACGGTCAACACTGTTTGTAGCTGTAGCGACAGTAATGATGAATCGGTGCAGTTGGGTGAGTTCGATCCGTGCCCCGAGCCCTCACCTAAACAAACTTCATTTGTTCTCACCCCATTCTCCGTTCCCCACTCCCCCCTCCCCCTCCCACTCCCACTCCCATTCCCCAACCCACAAAAAACACAGCTATGACAAAATCCCTCCTGACGCTGATCTCGTCGTCCCACTGCAGGGTCCACGAAGCTTCCCTCTTGACTTCAATTCGCGCTTCGTTCCATGTCTACCTCGTGACAAAGTCCACCGCCGTTAAGGACAACAGCAAGGTCGCTCTCACTCAGATTCTGTCCACCGTGTTCGGCAGGATGGAGAAGTACGTGGTCGAGCAGAAGGGAGAAAACCCCAACCCCTCTTCTGACCTTTCTTCGCCCTCTGAAAACTCCGAGACTGCTTCGAGCACCTCCACCTCCCCCCCTCAGTCCCCGGCCAAACCCCCCGTGGAACCCGTCTCCTTTCCCCTCTCCGTCCCCATAACCCCCGAAAAGCCTCCCCCCCACCTCTCCTCCCAGCAGTCGGCCCAGCCGTCGGAGATCCTCTTCAAATCCCAGTACCACAAGGACGCCTTCTTGATATTCCGAGCCCTGTGCAAGCTCAGCAGCAAGGCCTTGGTCGACGAGTCTGAGTCGACGGGTATGAGCCTCATATCCAGCTCGCCTTCGGACCCCCTGGCGCTCCACTCCAAGGCCCTGTCTCTGTCCCTCATCCTTTCCATCCTCGAAACCTGCGGCCCCGCCTTCACCCAAGGCGACAAGTTCATCTACGCCGTCCGCCACTACCTCTGCGTCTCCCTGCTAAAGAATTGCATGAGCACGAACACTTCGATCGTCTACCTCTCGCTCCGCATCTTCGTGTGCCTCGTCAACAACTTCAGGACACACCTGAAGCACGAAATCGAAGTCTTCGTCGCGAACATATTCCTCAGGGTCCTGGACTCGCAGAACAGCAGCCACGAGCAGAAGTGCCTCGTCCTCGAGGCCCTCTCCTCTCTGTCCGAGCCCGAGACGTTGTCTCAGATATTCCTCAACTACGACTGCGACATTAACGCCACGAACGACCTCTTCAAGAACATAGTTAATTCCCTAGCAAGGGTGGCCAAGGGGAGCACGATCCTCTCAAACAACGTCACGGCGGACCTCGACCAGAGCAAGTCGAACGCTCTCAGCACTCTGCTGGCGGGCAAGGCCGGTGCTGCGAAGAAGGAGGTGAGAACACCTGTTCGAGGAGCAAAGCGCGTTTATGACTTTGTAGTAACAGGCGGGGGCGAGGAGCTGAGACGGCTCGTTACCATACGTCTGCACAGCTCGTCGCTTCGCTCCTCGATTCGATATCGACGTCCGTTGCAGCTGCCAACTCCACCTCCTTTTTTAACACCAACAACACAACCTTCCACACAACCTTCGCCTCTCTCGTCGCAGGCCGGAAGGGAGGCGGCGCTCAGGATCGCGGCGCTCGAGGTGCTTGTCGCCGTCCTTAGGGCGATGCTGAAGGCGCAGGGGCTCGAGGGGGGGGACGACAAATTCGACGAGAGCACGGGAGTGAGGACCAAGCTCCAGCTCGTCGACCGACCCAAGGCGGCCCCGACCCGAGAAAAGCATAATATGTCCACCACCACCAGTATCGATAGCGCTCTGGATGAGGTCAAGGCGGTGAAGTCCTTCGAAGATACCGTCACCAGCGCCGGGTCTATAGACCCTAGTAGATCTCTGTCCTCGGATACGCAGACGGGCGGAGAGGAAGAAATGCTCAAAAACGGCAGCCTCACTCCGACTAATGGTAGCTCCTTGTCTTCCCGCTCTGCGTCGACTGCGGACAACAACGAGTTCTTCACGAACTACAACCAGAAAAGAGTCGAGAAGGAGGAGTTCCAAACCGGAGAGGTCAAGTTCAAGCTCAACCCGAAGACGGGCATCCTCCACTTCGTCAAGCACAAGTTCCTCGAAGAGCTCGAGGCCAAGGCGGTGGCCCAATTCCTATTGGCAAACAAGGACAAACTGGACAAGACTCAGATCGGAGAGATACTGGGAAAGGAGCCGGACTACGCGTTCGTCAAGGACGAGGGCGTCCCGGCCTCGCACGGCGGGAAGGGCTTCTGCGTCGCCATCCTGCACGAGTACGTCGACAACATGGTATTCAATGGGTTGGAGTTCGACGAGGCGATAAGGCTCTTTCTGAGCGGCTTCCGCTTGCCCGGCGAGGCGCAAAAGATCGACAGAATCATGGAGAAGGTGAGGTTATGCTTTGATATTCAGCCCTTGCAATCTTCTTCTAACTTTGACATTTCCGCAGTTCGCCGAGCGCTACTCCAAGCAGAACCCTCAGGTGTTCGCTTCCGCTGATACGGCTTTCATCTTGGCCTTCTCCATCATCATGCTCAACACCGACCTTCACAACCCATCCATTAAGGAGGAGAGGAGGATGACCGTCGAGTCGTTCATCAGGAACAACCGCGGCATCGGCGTGGACGGAACCGACCTGCCTGGCGATTTCCTCGAAGGGATATTTCACCGAATTCAGGCCAGCGCGTTCAGCTTAAAGGAAGATGACGATGCTCGGGCGCAGATGGGGAAGACGCTGGGGGCGACGGGGGGCGGCGGAGGATTTGCGGACAACGTGTTCGGAGCCAGCGGCAAGGAGGAGAAGAAGCGAAAAGAGGAGTTCCAAAAGGAGAGGGAGGAGCTTATGATGAGCTCGACTCAGCTGATGAAGCAGGCCAAGGACAACGGGAACGCGACCGAAGTCCCCTCTCTCACCCCGGCCGAGGCTGTGCCGTTCATGTTTGACGTGGCGTGGGGATTCACGATAGGCAGCTTGTCTCAGATTCTAGAGTTCACCGAAGAGCCCAACTGCATCGCGCTCTGCCTGCGAGGTTTCGTGTACGCCATTAGGATTGCCAGCTTCAACGACATGTTCGTTGCTCGCGACACATTCGTGAACTCTCTGGCCAAGTTCACGACGCTCGGGTCGATCAAGGAGATCAAGTACAAGAACATTGAATGCATCCGAGCGCTTCTCAACATTGCTATAGCTGACGGAGACATGCTGAGGGAGAGCTGGGAGCCTGTCCTGCAGTGCATCAGCCAGCTGGCCAAGCTCCAGCTGCAGGCCAGCGGCATGGTCACGGACGAGGAGATGTTCGAGAATGCAGATGGCAACCAGCAGCAGGACGACCTTGAGGAGACTTCGAGAAGGCCGTCCCTGAGTGGCCGCACGAGCAGCGTTTTCTCGTCGAAGAACAAAAAGTCTGCCGCCGTGAAGCGACTCGAGACCGAGAACGGTCGGGCTGTCCTGGAGGCCATTTCGGATGATTTGATAGATAAGGTCTTCTTGAACTCCGTGTCGCTCTCGGTTGAGGGCATCGAGCATTTCATCACGCAGCTGGTGAAGGTGTCCGCCGCGGAAGTTCCCGGCGGAGATAGGGTCGATATCGGCATCGTGTCCCCAGGAGGTGTAACTCCTTCCGATAGCGGCGGCGCCAGTGCAAGGATCTTCGCCTTGCAGCGCATTGTGGAGGTCGCCGATTTCAACATGAATACGCGACCTAGGATCGTCTGGACGAGAATCTGGGGGATGATGAGTCGTCATTTCGCTGTCGTCGGGTGCCACTCCAATGAGATGGTGTCCATGTACGCGATCGACAGCTTGAGGCAGCTGAGCTTTAAGTTCTTGACAAAGCCCGAGCTGACGGACTTCAACTTCCAGCGCCTATTTTTGCGGCCCTTCTTGGTGATAATGGAGAGTGAGGGCAGCAGGGAGGACGTTAGGGAGCTGATTCTCCGGTGCATCGACAACATGATCAGGTCGCTGGCCAAGAACATCAGAAGTGGCTGGAACACGATATTCGCTGTTTTGGCGGTCAGGTGAGATTTTCGAGGCGAACCCTAACATTATTTCCGTGCACAATGCCGCTGATTCCAACTTCTTCACCGTTTCTAACGTCATGAACACGCAGCGCCAGAGACAGCAACTTGACCATCGCCAAGCTTGGCCTTGAGATCATGCACAGACTGGTAGATGAACACCTTGAGCAGCTCTGCGGCAGGGCCGAGGACTTCGTCGGCATGGTCAAGGCGTCTGTCGCGTTTATCTATGACGAGGGGAAGGGCGAGGCAGGCGTCCTGCCCGCCGGGCTGAGCATGCGGGCCATCTGCCACGTGGCCTGCTTCGCCGACGCGGTCGCCAGGGGTGCCGTCGGGCCCCCTCCTCAGCTTACGCACATGACCTCCGAGACGAGCTTCATTGGGGGTGACCTGGGGGGGGTGGAATACCTGGATCTCGACGACAACGAGTCCAGGGCGCTCCTGCTGTGGAAGCCCATCATCGAGGGCCTGGCCTGGGGCTGCATCTATGCTTCTGGTGAGGGCATGATCGCCCAGAGGGCGTGCGTCTGTGCCTTGAGGGCCATATTCTTGAGGCACGGGGACTTATTCAGCAGCAACCAGATGAAGAGCATCATCTCGCAAACGCTCTTTCCGCCGGTGCTTGAGAGGTGAGTGTGAGGAGTGAAGCGGCAAGGTGGTTGCAGTATCTGACCCAATCTCTTCCCTCGTCGCAGGCTCGACGGGAAGGATGCGATAGGTCCTATTTTACTCTTCACTCCCTCTCCCATCGACTTCCCCTTCCTATTTCTGCGAGCGGGGCCGCGGGGGCTGCCCGCTCCGGACGATGAGAACTTCTTGGCCGCCGCCGCCGCCGCTCAGAGCGAGGGCTCCTCGGCGGAGAGGGAGCTCGGCCAGGCCGAGTCGCTCGTAGAGGCCATGCTCGCCGATCTGAGAAGGGGGGGGGACGGCAGCATCAACGGTCAGGTTTTGGAGTTGGAGGCGGCCGAGGGGAGCTTCTTGGGCAACACCATGGGAGGGTGGTTCGGCATGCTAGTCGACATTGTGCATGCTAGGAAAGACCCCGCGCTGTTGAAGAGGGTCGTGGAGATCGTCTTCGGCTTTGAGGAGGAGAGCTTCTGCTGCGAGGCCTTGCTGCGATGCTGCTTCACCGAGATCTTCCGGCTGGCGGACGGCGACGAGGGCGGGGAGGAGTGGAACCAGCTGGTGATTGGGGTCTTCGTTGACCTGGTGGGGTGGATGCTAGCTGCTGTGAAAGATTTGAGCGAGAAGAGCGTCTTGGAGCGAAAACTGGCCTCAATCGCGGCCCAACCGACGGTCCCGACGCTCAGGGTGAACGAATCCGCGCTGCAACGCGGCATTTCTTCCAGCAGGGCGGTCAGCACCCCCTACGGGGAGGGCAAAACGGCGAGGACCATGGGGGGCGGAGGGGGGAGGGGCGAAGGGGACGTCCAAATAGCAAGGGTGGAGCTCGCCTGGGGCGTTCTGTATACGGTGCAGGACAACGTCGAAAGTTGGGCGGAGAGGGACAGCAACGATGTGAGGTGGAATACTTTGAGTGACGACGAAGGCGACGACGACATTACCGAAGGGGGGAGCTTCCTGGACGACAGCGCCGACGAGGGGTTGCTGGGGGGGGGCGGCGATCGCGACACAGGGGACTGGATCGAGAAGACTGTTCAGCCCTTGTTGATGAGGGTCGCCACTTTGGACTTCTTAGTCAGGGGTTTGATTGGCGCAATTAGGAAGAGCCGCGCAGGAATGAGAGTCCAGGAGGTGGAAGCAATCATCAAGGTTTTAAGAGAGGCGGGCACTAGAGAGGAGGAAGAAGATTTGAAGGCGTGCTTCCAGGCTTGTGACCAAGGGGTCAACTGGAGCGAGGGCGGAAAGGCCTGCTCCGGAGGCGAGGCGCTGCTAGTCAGCCTGGCTGCTGCTGCTGCAGCTGCGGAGCTCGACCTGCTGCTGGGACTGTACCAGGAGAAGGGTGAGGGGGGGGGAGGCGAGCGGGGGGAGCTCGCCGCCTTCGTCGAGCAGGAACTCCTCGACTGCTTCGAGAGGAACCTGCGCCTCTATATTGTTATGGACGGCGAACTCCGCGAGGGGAAGGAGGAGGTCGAGTGGTGCCTAATCTCAACCAACGCCGTAGTGGAGGAAATCTTCCTCGGGATTCTCAGGTTCAACGACGCCCAGCTGCAGAAGCACAGGGCCAGGCTCGCCCCGCTTCTGGCCGACTTCGTCGTAGTCGCCAGGTACGAGGTGCGAGTGCTTTTGAGTCAGATCCTCGAAAGGCTACTTTGATGTGGCCCTTAATTTTAATGACTTATTTAACAACTGAAAATGGCTTTGGGGCGTGTTTCTCTTTTGTTTTTGTTAACTTGAGTACCAGTCGTCTTCTTTCTTTCGCCCCAAATGTGAGCAGTCTATAGAATAAAAACTATCCCAGTCCTTTTACCACAAAGCTAAGCTTGTGGACAGTACTAGTCACTTCCATTCCCAGCGAATACGTCTTCTTTCTTGTCGTTCAAGGGGAAAGGCGACGAAAGGGAAAAAAGGAAAAAAATTTAATTGACAAATTTTGGCCTTATTCTTCACTTTGAGACTTCTAAGAGGAATAATATGCCATTCAAAAGGACAAAAAGTGATCTTAAGTTGTTTTCAAAAAGTGAAAAAAATAAGTTCCTAATTGGCCTTAAAGTGTTCTCATATCTTCTTAAATATACATAATATTCTAAATATTGTCCTTATTTGGATAACAAAGCTTTTTATTATCGATTTCTATTGTAAAAATTAGCCTTTTTTAACTTTTTCGGAAATTTTACTATAGGTCTTTGTCTTTAATAGGCCTCAAAATGAATAATATGACCAAAACTGACCATTAAAATCCCTGTCGTGATCTCTCAAACTCCTGGAAAACGATTTTTTGGAATCCCTGCCGTTTGAAGTCCGCTCTGCCTTTGGGGCTGAGTTCTGTTACTACTATCTATAAGTATTTACCTGATATCCATTTTTGACCACTGAGTGAACGTCCAGCAAGAGCAATCGGTTGATCACACAGCATGGCATCGGCGAAGGCATCGAGCATTCGGCACATCTTCAGCCTCACGTCTCCGACCCCCATCCATCCATCCGACAGCAATTTGCTAGTCTTCACTCTTAGGCCCAAGACGACAACGCAAGGCGATTCGCCCGCCCCCGCCCTAGCTCGCTTGATCGTTGCGCCAGTCTTTGACTGGAAGAAGGTCGAGCTGACGGACACCCCGCATCAGCCCTCCGCGAAGAAGCGGAAGGATCAGTCGCGGTACCAGAGGAAGGCCGCGTCGGTCCCCCGGACCTTCGTGAGTGCGAAGATCCTGGTGGCTGCGCATCAATTTTACTTGTCGTCTCTCCAACAATCTCTTGAAGACGAGACAAATTCTGGCCCTGTGCCGACTTCTCTGTACGCTGGCGAGCACTTGGGCGTGTCGTTCCTGGCCCCTCCGTCCACCTCTTCTGCCAACACGACCGTAGAGATGTCATCGTTTACCTGTCCGAATCTTCTGTCCCTGCTTCCGTCCAAACAGACGTACCAACAGGCCATCTCCGCAATTGAGGTTAAGGGGAAGGAGAGTTTTCAGGCCACAGTCGACGCATTTCTCTCGCTTCTCTCCCAGAAGCCAGTCCTGTTGATCCCCAAGCCCCCTTCCTCCCCCTCCCGTCCCCATCCCCCCCAGCCTCGGATAATCCCATTTGACGATTCCAACCCTCTCCCTCCCCATCCCTCCACCCTGTCCTGCTTGACTTGCGGAAAGCTCAAGCTGCGGGACCTCTCTTCCGGCCTTGACCACCTGAAGACGAAGCATCCTCACTGCGCCCACCCTGCTTACCTGTGGACCATGCACCACCCCATAATGAACCCCCCTCCTCTGCATGGGCCCCCTTCCACCTCCACCTCCACCTCCACCTCCACCTCCACCTCCACCTCCACCTCCACCTCCACCTCCACCTCCACCTCCACCTCCACCTCCACCTCCACATCTACATCTACATCCACATCCACCACCACTACCACGCTCGAAGTGGCCTTCATCGACCCCTACGTGGCGATAGTCGTGAAACCGCAGGGCATCGCCGTGCAAGGTGGACCGGAGCCTCTCATAAAGTCTGACCTCCTGCTGCCTGTTTCGTACAGCTTGTCTGCGAATAGGTTCAGGGGCTGGCCTGACGAGAGCGACCACACCACGTCCTGCACTTTCAGTTCCACTACCTACACCAACCCCGCATCAAAAAACCACCCCTCCTACGACCCTATCAAGGACGCCATGGGCAAGGTGAAACCTGCGCACAGGTGAGCCGTTGCGACGAGTTGGGAATGTCTTTATCAAAAACAAACGTTGTCGATTCGTTCCTCGCTTAGAATGCACCAATCCTGTTCCTTATTAAGGCCACTACTACCACCACCACCGTTACTTTATTCTAACTCGTCGCTTCGTTCCTCGTTAAGAATCGACAAAGCCACAGGCGGGCTGTTGCTTTGCGCCCGAACCAAGATGGCGTCGTCCGAGTTTCCGAAGCTCTTCCTCGACAAAAGCCTCATTCAGAAGCGGTACAGGGCCATCGTCCTGGGCCTAATCGCTGGACAAAGCGGGACTGTCGAGGAGCCAATCGACGGTAAGCCTAGCACGTCAAAATTCGAGGTCGTGCGAAGAACAAACGCTTCTCCTTACGGCCCAGTGACGACAGTGGACCTGTGGCCAGTCACTGGTCGGATGCATCAGCTGCGTAAGCACATGCTCCACATTGGCCACCCAATCCTGGGCGACGTCAAGTATGCCCCTCCCCTCCCCCCCTCTGCTCCCTCTTCGGAGATGTGCCTGTGGGCCCTTTCCGTCGATTTCTGGCACCCCTTCACGAACCAGGTGAGAAGTGTCGTATCCTAAATGACAACATATCGTATATCTACCACCATACAACTACTAACGTGGCTTGCTCCGTTCCAGCGTGTACACGTGTCAATCGATGAACCCGAATTTTACAAATCAATAGGCAATTTAGATTCGCACGATAGTGATAGTAATAAGAAACGAAAAGTCTGACATATTCGTATATTATAAAAACAGCGAGTCGGTTCTACCCCCTGGTCTTCGCACTTCCTTTGAATTTACGTACTCAACCACTTCGACATTATCTCCACTCGCAAGTTCCAATGTCTTTTCGACGAACTCACGGTGTCCAGGCTCATCTGCGAAGAAATCACATGTCGGCTCCTCATCGCCTAGATACCTGGTGTTGAATAGCCGCAGCCATTTTAGCAGCTCCTGTATGTATGTATCATCCCTCTTAACTCGCAAAATTGAGGCTCCCATGGTCGCCGTCAAACGCACCAGAACGGCCCCTTGACACTCCTCTCCGACAGCGTAGCTCTCCAACATCAGCTGAGGAATCACCCACGGCATGACTGATTCTGGAGCTGATCTGTCTCGCACAATGTACCTCTCGGACCGATCGAGTTTCTTGGCCTTTGCCCCTCGGCCCTCTGCGAATGGACAGTGATTCTTCACCTCCAGAGCCCAAATATTCCCATTCCCATCCCTTACAATGCCATCGGGTGAGGCCCCAAACAAGCCATCGTCCCCCTCCGTCAAACAGAGGCCCACCTCCTCTACCCTCCCACCCAATTTCGAAAAATAGTCCGCTGCAACTGCAATAGCGGTGCTGCGATGGGCGTAACGAGTCACAAGAAGATTGGCGTTAACGTGCAGCAAAATAACAAACAAAACTGAGGGTATTACCAGTTCCGAGCAGTTTGGCTTCGTCCTCGCAACTTCTCACTCACCTCTCCTGACTTTGCCCCCATGCCATCCTCACGCTACCAATATGCGGATAATAGGGCTTCTTGCCTTTCGCCCTTTCCACAACCCCTCCCAACCCCAACCCCTCCACCTCTCGCTCCCCTACCAGCTCGCCGAAGCGTTCCTCGCCTAGCCGCCCGACCCCCTTGAGCTTCGCCCTCGCTCCGAGAGCCTTGCCGTGTCCGCATAGAGTCTTCGGCACCCCCAGAATTGACGCAGCCGCTGGCTCCAAAAGCCCAGCCGCAGCTGACGCCTTGGACGTTGTTATCCGCCCCTCATGCATTATCCGCCACTGCCAGGACGACTGCTTAAACAACCGTACATCAAACCTGCTCGCAACAGTCTTCACCGTCTCAGGCTCCGGAAGCCGGTCGTAATTATCCAATTCCGCAAGCTGCGACTCGGAGAGCGCCCTCCAGTTTACATCAGGTACGCCATAGGTATCACAAATGGAAGCAAGGGAAGCAAGAAGGAGACTGACCAGTAAACCGACCAGTCTCATTGTCACCAGGACGGAGTCTAGCGAAGTTACAACAACAAGCGAAGTTGCGCTCAATTAATTCTTTGCTTTAAAGTTGCCAGCGAAAATCGTTTTTCGAATTTTGACAGTTTTGAAATCCACAACCTCGCAATCATTGAGAACCGCGCTCCCAAAATTAATTGCACTGCGTGTGCCGACTGTGGTCAGCAGCTCCCCCCCGAGGTCCCTCATCTGTGCCAGCTCGTGAAGAAAACACTCGAATTTCAGCAACAGCGAAAAGCAAGTTCCAAAAGTGTTCAAGCAGAGGGCTCAATGACGTCGTCCCCCCCCCGCACGCTCCCGGGCCCCGGCCCCTCCTCCTCGACTGCCTCCCCCCTGCCCGCCTCCTCTTCCAACCCCCCCGCGGCGGACCTGGATATTCCCACCCCTACTTCCATCGAGGTGCTCATAAGGGTCCGTCCCCTGCTGACCCATGAGAGTGACGCCTCCACCCGAGCCGCGTCGAGCATAATATCGACGCTCGAGGACAATCAGACCGTGGCGATCAACCACCCGGCGAAGCAGCTGCAGTGCAAGTACGACTACTCCTTTCCTCCCTCTTGTGCCCAGTCAGACATTTATTCTCGCGTGTCTCAGTGCGCAACTGCCCTCGCGAACGGCTTCAACGCCACGATCTTCGCGTACGGGCAGACCGGAAGCGGCAAGACCCACACAATGTTCGGTCCCGACGGCTACGACGTCAGGAGGACAAGTTACGGGGGTCCCAACCATGCCGTGCTCAACGAATCAGCCGGCGTCATCCCTCGCTCCATCGTTCAGATCTTCAAGGAGCTGAACCGCAAGGATCTAGGGATCGTGTCCACGACCGTGTACGTGTCGTTCGTGCAGGTTTACAACGAGCAGCTGTACGACATGTTGCGCGATCCCCGTAGGTCTTCAAGCCTCGAGATTCACGAGGAGCCTGGTGAGAATACTACAGTCACGGCAATAATTCAATTGCAAACGTTGACACTACTTTCGCCGTTGCTTAATTCTAATCCGTTGGTCGCTTTGCTCCTTCGCTCGTCGCAGGCGTGGGGATCTACGTTTCCGGCCTGTCCGAGTACGCTGTGCGAAACGCTGGAGACTGCCTCGCCCTGGTGAAGCTGGGCGAGGAGAACAGGGCAATCAGGGAGACTCACATGAACACGGCATCTTCTCGAAGTCACAGCTTGTTTCAAATCGTCGTCGAGCAGACCAGAATCGAGGACGGCGCGGAGGGAGAGCGTGTGTTGAAGTCCAAGTTCAATTTAGTCGATCTGGCCGGTAGTGAGAAGTGGGACACGAAGAAGGACAGGAAATTTGAAACCGAGCAGATCGAGGAGCTGACGAACATCAACCTCAGTCTTTACACGCTGGGTAGGTGCATAGCAGCCTTGAGCAAAAACGGAAAGGCCCTGGAGAAGGACCCGGACGCGATCCTAGGCCACGTTCCGTACAGGGAGAGCAAGCTGACTCGGTTGCTGCAGGACAGCCTGGGAGGAAACTCCAAGACGGTGCTGATCGCCACCCTATCTCCCGCTTCCGACTGCTTGGACGAGACGATCTCCACCTTGAGATTTGCCGACAGGGCGCACAGCGTAATGACATTCGTGAAGTTGAACGAGAAGCGCCCCGTTGACCACGCCCTCGTCCAGCGGCTTCAGAGCGAGGTGGCCCGGTTGCGCGCGCTACTTAAGGACGGCGGGCAGGTGGCTGAGGCCACGGTCACCGGAATTGTCAGCACCCCCATTAATGACTCCGGCCCGGCGCTCCAGGCGGCTTTGGAAAAGATCATCGCCTTGCAGACTGAGAATAATAAGCTCAGAAAAAGGCTAGGCATGCCGGAGCTACCGGTCGGGAATTCGCTACCAGGAACGGCAGTATCGCCTCGGCTGTCTACTCCACAAAGGCACGCGCCAGGAAAGTTTGCAATCGTTGGAGGCGGCAACAGCAGCGCCGCAGAAGCCCTCCGGAATTTGGGAACCATGCACAGTCCCCAGAGCTCCGAGGAGACCAAGGGCCAACTCATTGAAATGCGAACTTCGCACGAGCGTGTAACGGCGATCATGACGGACCTTGAGCGAGTAACGTCGAGGTTCTTCACCTTTGACATCGAGGAGGAGGAGCTCAAGGACTCTGTCCTCAAGCTCATGAGGCTCTTCAAGAAGGAAAAGAAAAGTTACAGCGAGATGTTCCAAAGGATCGACGGGGCAACTGCCGGAGGTGGTTCAGGGAGCAAGAATAAGAGGAGCAAGAAATCCAACAAGCTTGCAACCACCGCGCCTTCCTTTGAAAGTCCAGCGGCGGCCAACATGTCTGGCCCCCCCTCGACGTTCAAAAAGGACAACACTTCGCCGTTTGGGTCATCGTCTCCGTCGAGAACTGTTGGGGGAGGGACAGAGGAAGCTGCGACGATTGATTCCTTCACTTCTGGCGGCCTAACTGTTGCTTCCTCGGTGGGAGTTGCCTACAGGATTAGGGAGCGCGGTGCTGCCGATAAGATGAAGGCCGCACCAAGCACCCTCAGCCCCCAGCGCTCGGCGCATAAAGCCATGGCTAGGACGGGTGGCGCAAGCGTTGACGGTGGGTCGGGTTGGATCCAGACTGAGGAAGACGAGGAGGCCAAGCTCAGGAAGGAGGTGAGAAGCTGCTAGTAGCTGTCTCCGCACTATCACCGCTGCGCAATTCTAACTCGTCACTTCAGCTCAAGGCGGCCAAAGCCAGGATGAAGAAGCAGACGGAGATGCAAGAGTGGCTTGAAAAGAAGGAGGAGAAGGCCCTGAAGCAAATGGAGGAGGAAGAAGAGGCCAGGAAACAGTACCAGAAAGAACAGAAGGAGAAGGACAAGCAATTCCGCAACAGAGCCAAGAAGCAGAAGAGGAAACTCGAAAAGTACTACCAAAAGTTAAGACAGGAGATGGGCGCGTTGGGTGTTGAGCAAGGTGAAGCCGCTATACTCGAAAATGGAATGCTCGAGGGTGATAAAAGTTTGGACGAGAGTCACGATCAAGGTTATGGTTCAAGTAGCTTCAACGACGGCTTTGATGACGGCGCAGGCTTTTAGAAAGAAAGAACCCAACAGTTTTTGCTTCGAAAAAATTAGATTTGAGAGAAGCCACCGCCTTCGTCGTCACTATCGGTTTCCTCCTCGTCCTCGTCCTCGTCCTCCCCCTCTTCACTACTCTCGTCTTCGTCGTCATCATCATCCTCGTCGCCGCCCTGGTCAGACTTAACGACAGGTGTGACGGCAAAGCTAGGCGCCTCAGTTTCGATCGGTATCTTTCTATTGTCTACCCCTAGCTCCACCCTCAACTTCCTCACGTTGGCCTGCGCTTGCAGGGGGAGCGCAGAAATATCCTCCTCGGTCATTCCAGAAACCCTGTCGATGAGGGCCTTGGCGACCCTTTCGTCAGGCAAAATCTTCTTGATACTGCCCGGCGACATGGGCGTCTGAGGCGAGCCTGCTGGCAAAGGCGTGTCTGACAACGACCTAATCTTGCGGAACCCCGCTTGGATCTTCGAAGCAGCGTCGTATTGCATGTCCTCCATGACGGACATTTTGGTCCTCATGTTGAAGGCGTTTGCGTCCAGCTTGCTCCTTCCGGAATCTAGGACTTGCGTTAAATTTTCTCGTCCGTTCAATTGGCGCCGGAGCTTTGAGTTGGTCGAGAGAAGGTATTTGAGCACAAAAGACCAGTTAACGACCTCTTCCTCGCGTCCTCGCCGCTCAATGTTCGACTCGGCCAAGTCTTCCTTTATGCTGTAGAAATTTTCCGAGGTCTTCCAAAGGCCGAGCTCCAGTTTTTCCCCATTTATTCTGATGCACTTGAGCAAAACGTCGCAATAGTCCATCAACTCAGAGACAGTCGCAAAATCGGAGAGCTCCGGGTGCGGAGAAGTCAAAAGGTGGGGGGAGCTATCTATCGAATCCTGCGGGCCGTCAAACCTCGCTGCGATTCTCTCCCTGCTCTCCGTCTTCGTGATCGGCTGCAGGTGCGGGCCCAAACTCTTCTTGAGCCCTTCACCGATTCCATCATTAGCCTCCATCCCATCCTTCTCCCTCTCTCGCTCTCCCTCTCGCTTTAGGTCATCCTTCGCCGTCTCCTTGTGCTTCTCTAATTGCACCAACCTCCACTTGTGGAATTTTGCGACTGCGGACGAGGACTCATCAGCGCACTGGCAGAGCATCTTGTATGACAAGTTCAGGGCGGTAAGGACGGCGTCATGACTGTTCGGGCCGAATCCCCCGGAGGTCTGGACCAGGGACTTAATCACGTTCTTGGTGTCGACGGCCGCGCTCATGTCAAAGGACGACCTCCTCTTCCTCCCCGAAGTCTTCGGCGTCTTGTCGAAGTGCGGAAGGGGCGCGATGTCATCTCCTTCATCTCTATCTTCGCTCCTCATGGTTCTCAGCTCAGTCGCCAGCTTGTGAATAATGCTCTCGTACTTTTCGCTCTCGATGCTGCGACGGAGGGTTTGGGTTAGAATGTGTGTTCTCATCATCATTCTCGCTCTCGATCTCATTTCGTCATCATCTCACCTTAGCTTCTTCAAGCAGACCTGGTCGGCAGTGGCGAGTTGGACTTGTAGCTTCGCGCACATGTCCGCGTAGTCAATCTCCTCGTTGAACACAGGGGTGGACTTGACGTGCATGCACCTGCTCGCGAACATGAGGGTCGAAAGGCTCTCCGCCTCGTTGACAGGCGCTGGGCCCACCGTCGCGACCAAAGCCGTCGAGGCTTTCCCCGATAGCGAGTCCTGCAGAATTCTCGTGAGCTTGCTGTCCCTGAACGGGACGTGTTTGCTCCCCACGGCCAAGGCGGCTATGACGTTTCCTAGGGCAGACAGCGACGCATTGATAGATCTAGCCTCGGAGAGTCGCACGCCTGACGATGTCGTCCTCCTGATTCTCTCGCTTCCCGCCAGGTCGACCAAAAGGAGCTTCCCCGTCTTTCTATGGCTACTGTTCTCGCTCGTCACCTTAACCGTCAGGACAGTGTGGCTACGAGAGGAGGTGATGTTCATCAGGGTGGGGGCCATAGCCCTGTTTTCGAGGCCCATATTTATCAGGGACTGGGCCTCCATGTACGCGGTGACCTTGTACTCGCACAAGTTCTTGACGTAGAAGCCCTTTCGCGGGTCCTCCCTGATTTGCAGATTATTGCTATCGCCCTCCGCCCCCCCGACCCCCAACAGGTCCTGGATGCTCTCACAATAGACCTGCATAAAACTCATGGTCACGTCCACCCCCCCCGTGTTAAAAATCATCTCCAGCGCCCTCGGCACGACGCCCTTCTTCTCCTCGTCCTCCCTCTCCACGGTCTGCAGTATTCCCATGGTGTAAGTTTTTCCTGTTCCGGTCTGGCCGTAGGCAAAGACGGTGCCGTTCCCGCCCTTCAAAACATCTTCTATGACCGGCGCAGCAACTGAGTTGAATATCGAAGCCTGAGATGTCGTGGGTCCGAAGGTGTGGTCGAAGAGGAACTCACGCTGTTTGGACGAGCCGGGCTTGCCAAGGGTTATTGAAGCCAGGTCGTCCTGGTTGGCTTTGGGGGGGATGACCGTAGTCATGTAGAAGTTTTTCTCCTCGGACACTTCATCCTTAAACGGCGGCCTAGGAATTGTTTGTGCGTGCGTGTGTGAGGACGACGGCGTTGCTTGCATGGGAGAGACGCGACTCGCTCAGATTTCATTCATTCATTCTCACCTGACCCTCACGGAGACCCTGACCCTCGACTCATTAGTCACTCCAGTCCTGTCAAACGTGGACCGCTCATTCCTTGTCGATCTAGACGCGGTAGACATCGTAGTCGTGTTGGTGTTGGTGGGGGACAGCCGGAGGGACGACGAAGGTGTGCGAGTGAAAGATGACCAGGCTCGAGCATTTGAAGAGGTTGACGTGAGGTGGGAGGAAGTCGTGGAGGGAGTCGCAGCGGAAGAAGTGGACCACATCGGGAATACAGCAGAGACAGATCGGAACGGGCGAGATGTGCTTTGCCCAGAGCTGACTGCGGAAGACTGAGCCCTGGACTGTGTGTGTTACGAAGATCGAACCTGGTGAAAGCACTACTTTTGGAAGTGTGGTTTGATTCTCTGCAGCAACCGACACAGTTGAAAGTCCCCGTTGAAGTTCAGAGATGCTTGCAAGACCGCGAGCTTATATCTATTGGTAACTGAAAAACTTCGCAAGTTGTGGGGGGGGGACAGGCCAATTTTGAATGAATAATTATTCCTGGAAGGCTATCACGAGCAAACACCCGCCCAGCGCCGCTTAAACCTGATTCGAAGCTTACAGCGCGATTGTTCACAGAAGTCAATAATCTCTTCTCCCTTCAAAAGCACTGCCGTCGCTTCCTGTGAGGCATAAACCTTTAACCTTTGTTTTGCGATAAAGGAGGGAGGACACTTCTCCAGTTGCCTTTTGAATAGACGACATGTTCTCTTCCGGAGACGACAACGACGAGGACGACCCGTACGCCAACATGGGCGACGTGTCTAAGATGGTGAGGAGGGAAAAAAGCGCCGCAGGGAAGGAGAAAAAGAGAAAGGAAAAGCAAGAGAGGGATGAAGCACTTCGAAAGAAGAGGGAAGAGTTGGAGGTGAGTGTGTGGACGCGTAGAGATAAACCAATACACAATTCACGAGCCGCCAATTCTGACCAATTTACGCTCCGCAGAGGAAGAAGAGCATGACTAGCGAAGAGCGGGTCAAGAACATCCTCAAGACTGCCGAGAGCGAGGCGGCGTCCTCCAAGCCTGCCAAGACCAAAAAGCAGGCTGCCCCGGAGACGTCCAAGTCCAACGACTTCGCGGAATACGCCAAGTCCCTCGAGGCCCTGAGGACGGGCAAGGACGAGGACTTCAATGCCGCCAATGCCCAGGACGAGAGCTTGGACGGGCTGGGGAAGACGGATCCTCTTGATGGCACGGGGATGGTCAGGTTCGGAAGCATGGACGGCGCCAACGCCGTGTCGATGATCCAGAAGAACAACGACCAGGAAGACACCAAGGACGACTCGCTGCAGGCCTTCCTGGAGGAGGACTCGGAATCGGATACGGACAGGGAGCCCACGCCTAAAAAATCGACTGCCGAAGCCAAATTCAGCAGCACCAAGGACACGACGACTCCCATACAGAGCACTCGGAACAGCGTCGACACCACGATGTCGACGCCACCCCCTCCTCCTGCCGAGAGCAACACCAACAGTGTCATGTCGAGCGCCGCTAGCAGCCCCAGGGTGGCGGGAAGTCAGGTCGACAGCGCCATGAGCAGCGCCCCGCCCACGTACAGCAGCGCCGGTTTCAACTCCGGCGAGTTCAAGACGGGAGAGTTCAAGTCCCAGACGGGCGCTTCGGTCGCATCGTCCATTCCCACCAACAGGGCCTCGCAAATGTCGCAAATGTCCAAGACGTCCGTGTCGTCGTCTCCGCCGCCTCCTCCGCCCCCCAACAAGTCCCTGACCAGCCAGCACAACCAGCTGCAAAAATCTGTCGACAATCTGTACAAGAGCTCGGAGCAGTACAGCCGCATGGGGGCGGAAGGGGAGCAGCTCACCCCGTACACCTCTACTCAGCTGAGCACGGCCGACACACTCGGCGCGGCCGCGCTGCAGCTCGAAAAGGAGAGGAACATGCTCCGAGAACAGAGGACTCGGCTCCAGACTCGAGAGCTGGACTTGGCCCGGGCGCAGGAATCCTTCGCCGACTCCGTTCGCATGTCGAGGGACTTCGAATCGGGGGCGCCAGGCGCCGCAGGAATCGTGGAGAAGCTGCAGGCCGCCGTGGAGGCGTTGACTAGGGAGAAGGAGTCGATGGTGCTCGAGCTCGACGACGCCAGGTCAGAGATGTACGATCTGAGAAGGCAGCTCGAGGCGGAGAAGAACGCGGCCAAGGGGGAGGGAAAAGGGAACATCAAGGAGGCGCTGGGCAAGGCGAGCGGCTCGGACGTCACGCTGCCCAAGGCGGAGCTTGAGGGATACAAGAAGCAGATGGAGCAGCAGGAGACCCTCATCGCAGGGTTCCAGAAGGAGAACGAGAAGTTAGTCACGGAGCTCCGGACGAAGGAGGACAAGTGGAAGAGGGAAAAGGGCGAGATTCTCAAGGACAGGGAGACCCTGAACATCAAGGCGAACAAGTGGAAGAACGACCTCGCCTCCGTCTCGCAGTCGCAGCAGAACATGGCCGAGATGAGGTCCGCCTTGCGAAGTACGCTAGACGCGGAGCAGATCGTCGGAGAGATGAGGGAGGAGCTCGGAGCCGTCACGGACAAGCTGAAGAGCGCCGAGGAGAGGAACGTGGAGCTCAAGTTCGAAATCGACAAGCTCAGGAAGCACAAGAAGGAGATGATGCTCAAGAGCGAGGGGCTCAACGCCGACATGATGGAGGGGCAGGAGAAGGACATATCGATGCTCAAGGGGTTGCTGAAGCAGGAGAGGGCCATTCACGGGCAGGAGATCGAGAGGCTCAGCGCCAAGCTGAGGTGGTACACGCAGAACCAAGAGCTGGTCGACCGGGATGCTGCGATCTTGGAGGAGCAGAACACGCTCATCTCCAAGTTGAGGTCGCAGCTGAACTCGAGGGGGGGGCAGATGGAGGACGCCTTGGCCGCCGCTGACACCGTCCCTCCGGAGCACAAGTCCACGGCGAGCAAGGACAACAAGAAGTGGGCGAAGAAGGTCAAGGACCTTGAGGTGCAGGTGAAAGATTTGCAGGAGGCCTTGAACCGAAGGCACCCCGACAGGTGAGAGCATAAGAGTACCAAGACCGCTTGCGGCCGAGACCATGATATATATCTATATCGCTATATACATATATATATACCGAAGCGTCCAACAGTAGCTAACCCGACCTTCGCGCTCGCTTCGCTCGTCACAGCATCAGCAACTTGATCAGGGCGATAGGGCCATCGGAGAGCACCGAGTTCAGATCGAAGCAGAGTAACGCCGAGGCCAAGAGGCTCAGGTCGGAACTGGACCAAGTCAAGGAGGACAGCGAGAGAAGGTTGAGAAGCCTGAGGCAAGAGTACGAGAAGATGAAGATGGGCTTCGAGGGACAGATCAAGGGGCTGAGGAGGGAGGTCGCGAGCAACACCAAGGACATCAAGGCCGGGGCCGCGGTTTCTGCGGCCTCGTCTGCACCACCCGACAACGACACCATCGAAAAGCTCCGCGCCTACTACACGAAGAAGATCCAGGACCAGGAGAAGAAGTACGACGCCCAGCTTCGAGTCGCAAAGCGCGGGAACGTCGGGAAGGAGACGAAAGCGACGGCTTCGGGCGACAGGAACGTCACTTACGAGAGGGTCCAAGAACTGGAGGCGATGCTGGCGAAGCAGAAGGAGATGATAAAAATGATGGAAACGAGCAGCGCCATGAGGTCCAGCTCGGACAGCCAGAGGCAGAGGGACCTAGATTCGAAGGCCGGAATGTTGGAGGGCAGGGCGAGGATGGCCGAGAAGGAGGCCGAGGCGCTGAAGGTGAAGCTGGCGGCGGCGGAGGCCAGGCTGGACGTCACGCAGAAGCTGTCGGAGGAGCAGAGCAGGGTCATGATGGAGAAGGCGGTGGTGAGGTCGAGCGCCGAGGGTCTGAGCAGAAGCCAAGACGGGTTAGGGCTGACGGTAGAGGTGGGGACCCCCGGGAGTATGGTTGGAGGGGGGGGGGTGCCGCCGATGCCCATGAAGAATGCGCTGCACGAGGCCGAGCTGAAGCAAGCCCAGGTCGAGATGGAAGTCAAGAAGAGGGACTACGAGCACAAGATCAACGAGCTCCAGAAGGAACTGTTGGAGGCCAACAGGAACCTGGCGCAGTTCCAGCAGCAGCTCTTTCAGCAGAGCAACCAGATGCAGCAGGAGAACCTGGGGAAGGAGCACGAGTACATGGCGCAGGCCCAGAGGCTAGAGCTGGCGGCGCAAAGCGCCCAGATGAACGCTGCCATGCTCCAAAACCAAGTCACCCAGCTGAAGCAAGACAACGCCGAGGCCAACAGGAGGCTTGCGGCGGTCAAAAGCAACCCCACCATCTCGCAGTTCGGAGACCTCGCGCAGAGGCTCACTGATTTAGAGCGAAGGGCCAACAACCGGACCGAAGAACTGGAGGAAGTCATCAGGAGCAACAAGGAGAGCAACAGGAGGGAAGCCACGAGGCTGCAGGAGCTGCACACCGAGGAGATCGAGGAGAAGGACAGGCAGATCAGGTTCTTCAAGAAGCAGCTCGACGAGCTCATGGAGGAGTTGAGGACCTACGGAGTCGGCGTCGGAGGTTTTGGAGGAACAGGAGGTCTCAGAGTTTAATTAATCGATTTACTGTGTTTAAAAGATCCAACTCTAAGTTTGAGCAATTGTTTTCATTAGAAATCGTCATTTTTTTAAGCTGTGGGAGGCATAGTATGCAGCGTCCCCCCTTGTAGCTTGCTTATTAATGCTCAAATGCTGATCTCGGCTGACTATCCGTTCGATTATTTCGCCCGTTCCTTTAACTAGTCTGATGCGGCCATCGATAGGGTCTACTACCTGCGACGAGAGAAGCAAGTCAAATGGAAGGGGCGTTCATGATGTTAGAAACGACAAAGACGGTGGCATCATCATCTTGCAGCACTCACCTCTCTGACTTGCGCTTGTTGCTTCGCGTATTCCTCCGGCGTCATTGGCGCCATTTTCTGAGCCTTCTGCTGCTTCTCCAACTTCTCCTGTTGTTCCTGTTCCTCCTGCTGCTGCAGGTGCAGAGCTGCGATACGTTTCTCCTCCTCTTGTTGCTGCTGCTGTTGCTGCTCGCGTTCAGCCTCCTCCGCCTGTTTCCGTTTCTTTTCCTTCTTCTCCCTCTTCTTCTCCCCCCTCTTTTCCTTCTTCCGCTTCTTCTTCTCCTTCTTGGATTTCTTACTCTTCTTTTTCTTCTCCTTCTTCCGACGTTTTGCGTCGCTCGAGGTCGAAGGAGTTGACGAGGCAAACGATGATGACGAAGCGCTAGAAGCTGAACGAGATCTCTTCGCCATACTAATGATCCGATTAGATTGCGTGCACACGCGAAGTTTAATTTACGGATTTGGTGCGGCGCCTGTGGCAAAAGAATAGATTTTCACTTCGCAGGAAATTGGTCAAAAATAGTCTTTTGAAGAACCCGTTCGTTCGACGATGCCATCCTACTTGAATCGTACCTTACCGCTACTACTAGCTTGTTGCCTCCTCGCGAGCGTCGGATCATTCCAATATTCTCGCGGATCATTTCAATTTTCGCGAGTCGATCTCGCCAAATCAGCAACCCCATCAGCAACACGCCTCGGCTCCGCGAGTGTCATCTCGGAAACGAGCATCGCTGAAAACGAGAACATCGGCACAATCAAGTACAAGATCTTGCAGCTCGGGGCGGCGCTGGACCGAGGTCAGGCGTACAACCCAACCTCTGGGTCCTATTACAGCGGTACGATGGCGAAGGCGAAGGCCCTCATACAATCGCTGCCTCCTGCCCCTCCCAAGGCGATCGAGGACCTGAACGGGGAGTGGGAGCTGGTGCTCTCGACGGTTCCGCACGGGATATTCCGCTCCTCCCCCTTCTTCCTTGCGATTCAGGAGGCGTTCAGCTTTGCGGAAAACACGACAGCATTCGGAGAGGACAAGGCCAATCTGTTCTTCAAGCTGCACGAGCTGCAGACTTGTTCGTGGGGCGTCAGTAAGGTGGGGCGTGTCGCGCAACGTTTCGACTCCGAAACTGGTGAGCTATAGCAGGAGCGCGAGGAACGAAGCGACGAGGTAGCTGGCGGCATTATCTAACGTCAAGCCCTTTTTTATCTTTACGCTCGTCGCAGGGGTGATGTGCTCCGAGTTCGACACTTCCATATTTTCTTTAACAGTGATTCCCATCCTTGGCTGGTTCAAGCTGCTGCCGACTTTTGGCGGCTGCGTTGTCACCGTTTCCAAGTACAAGCTGTCCGACGACATGCGCAACGTCGAATTCACAGTCGACTACACTACCTCCAGACCAGTCGAAGGCCTGCAAGGATTGGGAGAGTGGATTTGGTCGGTTAAGGTTCCTGTAGGATTCGTCTGGAAGCTGTTGCCGTGGAACAAGGGGAGGGAGGCAAAGGGAAGCGTCGAACACGTGTACTGTGACCCTCAGTGGCGTGTTGTCAAGGATAAAGACGGCGAGTATTTCGTTTACACTAGGCCGGTGGTGCCTAGAGCTCTTGAGCTAAATTAATATGGACTTTGAATAACGAAAGTTTTTATGATCTTATTCCCACCCGCCGCCGCACAAAAACCGCCCTACTCATCGTCCTTTCCATCGATGAACTCCATTTTCCCCGTCTCATCGTTGAAGAACATTGTCCTCTCCTCCCTCGCCTTCTCAACCTGCTTCATCATTTGCTCCCTCTCCTCCTGCTCCTTCTTCAGCCTCTCCTCCCTCTCCGTGACGAACCTGTTTAGCTCCTCCTCGCTCTTGGACTTGAAGGACTTGCGGGCGGCTAGGATACCCTCAGCCTCTTCCCTGCTCATCTCAGTGATCCACCTTCCGAAATCCTCCTTCTCGACGTCCTCGCTGCCGAGGAAATCCCTCGCGAGCAACTCCGTCCCGACGAGACAGGCGTTGGCCTCAGCCAGACCCTTCTCCATGAGCACCTCCTTCGTGGGCCTTATCCCCGCAGCGAAGTCCGACATTTTATCGTCAGAAACTTCCCCAAAACGAGGAACGATGAAGGTAAGCAAGTCAACCTTCTCCTCAGGGTTAAGCACAGCCGTCTCCGTCCCGATCATAGTCCAAGTCTCCCCAGGCGTCTGCAGGCCTAATCCTTCTTCTAGCGCGTTCAATTGCTTCTCCGATCCTTCGAAACCGCTTTCGCTGATCAAATTCGCCGCCAACTGAGCCTGAAGATTGAACGGAAAGGCGAAGCTGCAAGAAAAGACCGAGGTTTCAAAGCTACGGCGTTAGATTCATGTAGCCCGAGGGTATGTAGCGATGTACCTACAAAAAATTTAGAATTGTCCAGCTCGTTCACTCGCTCGCTCGTTCGCTTTCGGTCCTCAAAATACGTTGGGCCTCACCTATCCATCTTAACCAAACTCGCATAAACCGCCGGCAGGAGGTTAACATTCTTCAAAATAGTGTCACGTGCTCCCGGTAGTCTCGTGTACATCCTCGCCAGTCTCGGAGTGATAAGCATTTTATCACGGGATTCCAACGTAGGAGTCAACCAGAGCATGCTCTCGAAACCTTCTTCTTCTTTACCTGATTCCATTTCAGTCACCTCGTTCTTCGTTGCTTGTACGACGTACATTCCTCCCGTGTTACTAAGTTTTTCCTGCACGAAATTCGTAGGTTTAGGAGGGCTAATATCGAAACCTTTAAGACCTGACCAACCCTTCCCCGCGCTGAACTCGAAGAAACTACCTACGACCCACATGTGTTGATCGTCTGTCATTGTCCTCCACATTTTAGTCATCTGATTTTCGAAGGAGTCTTTGTACATGTTCTTGTCTGTGAAGGCTACGATCATTTTGCCTCCGGGCTTGAGAGTACGGTAAGCGCTGTTGACGAGAAAGAGAGATAAGCCGATAAGCGATAAGACGATGAGGGGACGGATGATTACGTTAGAATTGGGGGGGGGGAAGGGGTGATAGTGTGGAAGGCAACCTAATACTCGCAGCTACTCGGCAGCTAACTTACCTCTTGAAGACTTCCTTAGGTTCCGTTAGGAAATCAACGGTGTTCGAGATCAGTACGACGTCGAATTTGTTGTACATGTTCTCAGGGAAGGCGTTCACACCCACGTCCTCGGTGCAGTCGTTGAGGTCGAGGGTTAGCTTTTCGGTTAGGCTGGGGTTGGAGTTCATGTACTTTGAGGAGGCGGCTATGCCGACGTGGGTGTTGAATTTCAGGGAGGAGGTGTAGGAGTTGGAGCCGGCGCCTAATTCGAGGACGTCTATGCCGTCTGTGAGGGGAGGGGAGGGGACCGTTAGTTTTTGGCACAGGTTTTAATAGGAGCTTGGAGGTGTGCGTTTCGCTCACCTTCTAGGTAGAACTTCAAGTGCTTCTCGAGGTTGACGACGCAGTCGGGTTTAATGACGGTCTCGGGCTCCTCCGCGGCCCAGAAGTTCTTGCTCTTGACGACGCTGTCGGCGGCCCTCTCCTCCTGATCGTCGACTGGAACCTCCCCTGTGGCCATAGCCAAGGGGTTCGGAGGAGTCTGCCCGGGGTCACGAAGCGTTAGAATGGAATGGAACGGAAAACAAATAATATTCGTTCAGCCTCACCTCCTCCTCATCAGGCCTCCTGAACAGCTCCCTATCATAAGGGTACACAGGAGGCCACTTCCAAGCCTGCTCCCCTACGCGTAGGCCCGGGGCCTCTCTCTCTGCCTCCTCTGGGAGGGCCATGGGCATCTTCTTCTTGGCGTCCTCCTCGCGCATCTTACGGATCGCGCCGCCTATTATGTTGAGGGAGGTGGCAGGACGAGGGGAGGGTGGGACGAGACGGAAGGAGGTAGACGTCGATAGGAGGAGCGACAGGGCGAGTAGGAGCTTCATGGCGAGGGCGAAGTCGGCCTGATGTGATATAACTTCGAGTGGTGCTTTTTGTACTACAAATACACCTTATAGCGCTGTAAAAATGTACTTGTGGATATCAACGTTGGTGTGTGCGGCTGTATTATTTAGTGTGATGAGTAAATATTGCGTTTATATTTACTCTTTTAGGGCTGCATATTGCTGGAAGCTGGAAATAGGATTGTCTGTAAATCAGCGAGCGTCTCCCGTACACGATCCCCTTCTACACGGTTGAAGTGTCAGTTCATAGATCTCCTCCAACGCACATTCTGCGCGCAAGCGGTGGTTCTTAATAGTAATTTCCATCGATTTCAATTGTCTTCGATCACGCTCCGCTCCGCTCTTCTCCTCACGTAGAAAGCACGCTCCGAAAGCACGCTCCGAAAGCAAGCTCCGAAAGCAAGCTCCGAAAGCAAGCTCCGAAAGCACGCTCCGAAAGCACCGTAGAAAGTATCTACACTCACGATGATCTACATTCCGTCCTCAGAGCTCGTTACTCTTCTAAAAGAGTACTTTCCAACTCTACCATCGTCAATAGAGATCAGCAACAAGTACTTTACCTCCTCCCAAAAGGTCACACAAAGCAACGATACATCGATAGAATTCTCAATCCTCACCTGCACCCCGGCCACTGACCTCTCAACCCTGACTTTCCCAGACTCCGAGGGCAAGCTCCTCCTCGTCCAGCTCCCCAACCCCGAAGCCTACGAATCCTTCATGTCCTCACCCACAATCGACACAATATCAAATTGGTGTCTCGACTCATCAGCCGAGTTATGCATTCACCGTACTTACCCCCACGAAATTTCCGAGGAGAAGGAAGGCCTTGAAAGGGTCAAAGAAGCCCTCGACAATTTCATGTGGGAGGAGCGTGTGGACAAGCCTCGTCCGACACTTCCTGAGGTTCCGTCGAAGCCTTCTCAACCATCTCAACCATCTCAACCATCTCAACCTTCTCAACCATCCCTCTCCCTTCACTCCCCCCCCCTAATCCCCGACTCCGACCCCGACGACCTCTTCAAAGTAATGTCAATGGTCCAATCCGTCCGCTCAATGTCCTTGAACAACTCGTTCCCCTCCGATACCGCCCGCCGTAAAAAAGCCGAGGAAGTAGCTAAACTCCTACAGCTAGCCATGGGAGATGATGAAGATTCAGACGATGATTGGGAGAATGGTGATTTTTCTGATTTAAATGTTCCTGTTACTTTACCTCCCTCATCTGTTGAGACGTTTAAAGACGATGATAAAGGTTGGGACGTAACATTACCTTCTCCTCCTTCACCTTCTCCACCTTCTCCTTCTGTTTCTAAAGATGTTGGTGTTGTGTTACTTGTTAATTTAAGTAAATTAAGCGGAGGGACGATACATTGTAAAAACGATAAAAATTCTAATAACGATCCGGTCGCGGTCTCGAAATGGAAGAAAAAAATTGAGGAGGAATGGAAGGTTTATGATAAGGTGGAGGATGAAGGGGTGGTTAAGAGGAGCGGAGGGAGCGTGTGGGTGGAGGCGGTTAGGGAGATGAGGAAGGGGGGGGAATTTTGGATTCCTGTTTTTCAGAAATGAACAAAACAAACAAACAAACAAACGTAGTTGATGACAAGCTTGGAATGGAGGCGTTTTTGTTTTGTTGACGAAAGCATCGTTTTTTATGACTCGGTCTTCTCCTTTTCCGTTTCTTTAACTTCCTCCTTCTCCTTCTCCTTCTCCTTCTCTTTCTCCACCTCCTCCCCCACCTCACTCTCCTTGTCAACCTCCTCCTTAACAATCCTCCTAACCCTCTCACTCATAGTCTGCTTCTCAATCTTCTCCCCCTTCCTAAAAAACTCAATCGTATAATAAGGTTTATCAGGACCGTCGTCTAAATGTACACCTACTATCACACAAGGCACCCAAGTATCATTAGAAACCACACGATCGTTATACTCGGCCTTTTGCTTTTTAGCGAACTGACCGCGCTTTAAAGCTTCGAGCTCGAGCTGGTGTTGTATTTGAGCCTTTTTGAGGGATATCGCGGCTTCCCTTTGTTGACGTTCTTTTTCTTCTTTCTCTTTTAAGGCGGTGATCTCTTCGGGTGTAAGGACCTTTTTTATTGTGAAACCTCCAGAGGGTTGAGGGACGGTGCTAGGGTTTTGAGGGCCGGTGGGATCGTCCCAGTTGTATTCTGTGGAAGGGGCAGTGGGAGGAGGAGGAGGAGCGACCGTGTCGAGGAAACCAAATGCGGAAGCTATTTTATTGAACATATGTATATTATTATGAAGGGCAAAGCCTTTTTTTGAAATGCAGAGGATTTTATCTGTGAATAAAGTGTTAGATGTAAGCTACGTTAGATTGTGGAGTTGAGCGAGGTGAGAGGGAGTCTGCATATATATTACATATCATGTATTACTTCGGAGCGATGGCCGCATCGTGTGTTTCCTGGGCAAAAAATTCATCCTTAAAAACGTTTAAACGCGTTTAAAATATCATAAGCACCGTCTATCAAAGCACAGTATCAATTTCAGAACGTTGTAATCGTTTTAAGAGGCCTGTTATAGCGCACCTGACCCAGGATTATGTTTCCTCATCATTTATTTTAAGGAGCGCTGAAATGCTCAAGATAATATGTCTTATCGCAGCTGCGGGCAGCGTTGGAGGCTTTACAGTGAATATACCTAGCCGTAGGTTAAATTATTTTTCAACAATATCGTAAGTTCAAAGAATAAAGAGGAATAAAGAGGAAAAAGAGGGGATCCTTTTTCTTCGATACCTTCTGAGCATCTATTGCATTCCACCTCGTGCTGCACTCGTGCCTTTCAGAACCATGTCAGAGCTGTAATTTTTAACAACTTTAATCTCACACTGATCTCACATGGAATCTTCGGAGAAAGATCGCCGCAACTTTTTCAATCCCAGTCTCCACTGCGGTCATCGCGGCAGTCATCATCTCTTCGCTCCTCTCTTCAAAACTTGATCGTCCTAGGCGATTTGCACATGGAAGACGACATGACCTCCCACCTCCTCGCCCGTTCTCATATCCTGTCCGCCCTGCAGTCCCTCCCCTCCTCCGCCTCATCATCCAGCAGCCTCCCCCCCCCCTCCAAGCCCTGCGGTTCCCTTTCGATCTCTGAGCTCGAGGTCCTCCTCTCCTCAAAAAAATCATCCCTCCCACCTCACCTTCTCCTCACACACATGGTCTCCCTCGGTGACCTCGGGCGTAAGGATATCCGTAACCTCCCCGGCGACGCCGGTTCTTCCCTTTCATTTGAAATGGCTAGAGACTTCCTTGAAGGATTCGACAAAGTTCCGTACAATGTCATCACAGGCAATCATGATCTTGAGGGAATGTTCGAATTCCAGACAGACGATGACAATATAAAAAGGTGAGATTTTTTATTATTCTTTTTTTTTTCGCCGGGTTTTTTTTCCCCCGGCCAATGCAATACATTATACATACATATACAATACATTATACATACATCTGACCCTTTTATTTCGCTTATTTTCTCCTCGTTCCTTTCTTAGTTTCACATCTCACTTCCCCTCCTCCTCTCTATCCCCTTCAAAGCCCTACTGGTCATTAAAAAAAGGTTCAACCCTCCTAATAGGTTTAAGCACAACCCGTTTCCGTTCAGCCCTCCACTCCTCCCACGAAGTCTACATCGATTCAACTCAGTTAGAATGGTTCACGTCTCTCGTCTCGGAGAACTTGGACAAGAGGGTTATTGTTTTTAGCCACGCGCCGCCTTTAGGGAGCGGACTTAGATTACTGCAAGACGTACATTTAAAAAATGGTTGTGCATTTTTAAACCATTCGGGGGATTTAAAAACTGCGAGGAGGTTCATTGAAGTTGTTGACACTTTCAAGAACGTGAAAGCGTGGTTTTCGGGACATTATCATTTGAGTCATGATTTCGAGGATAGTTTGAGTGAGAGGGGGGGGTGTTTGTTCGTGCAGTGTGGGGTTATGGGGGGGAAGAGTACGAGGGATGGGAAGAGGCAGACGAGGATATGTAGTTTTGAGGGGGAGGTGAGAAGAAGGGAGAGGAATAAGGAGGAGGCACGAAGCTTAATCTAACTCAATCTTCGCGAAGGTTATGACGGTTTGGACGGTTAATCATCACGAGGATGGAGAGCTCGTGAAGGATTGCGATTTCAACTTGGAGACGGGGGAGATCAGCAACAGGAGGGACTTTGACGAGGGCGACGGGGACTTTGTCAGGACTTACGTTCCAGAGGAGGAGGTGAGAAGCGAGGAGAGCTGGGAATGCGTCAGTCACAAAAACCGTCTTCTGACTAGTTGCGCTCGTTCGCAGGACGGATGCTACTCAAAGGTGGAGGGGACGGAGTCGACGATTTTGGACAACGCAAAGGATAGAGTGTGTTGGTGGCACATGTCGTGTGGGAGGGTTTTGGGGATGCACGACAATAAGCTCTTGGAGTACGACGAGAAGACGCTGAGTCCGCTTGGGATCGTGGTGGAGGATTTGGAGGGGAAGGAAGTTATAGTCGCGGACGAGGGTAGCGTCGTCATCCTGAGGGAGGAAGGTAAGAGGCCTCGATTTAACTTTTGAGTACCGAGGGAGCGAAGCGACTGGAGCCCCCACGTGATCATATTCAATATAATACGACGTCGTCCTCATTGTGTTCTCGTCAACTTTGTTCTAACTAGTTAATATACGCTATCGCCATCGCAGGGTGCAACGACTTAAGCAGCCTACATGTCGTGCAGCCGAACGCGGACGGAAGTTACTGGAAGAGATTTCAGGGAAACAAACTAAGACGAATGGAGGAGAAGAAAAGGATCGACATTGCGAGGAGAATCGTCGAAGACATGGGCAGCGCAAAATAAAAAACCTTCAACTTTTTCATGCTTTTATGCTTCACTTTATTCTCATTCACTCAGGCACGATTTTTCTATCAGCTTCTTGTAATACTGCACGATTCCACTCATCCCCTCGACACTCAAACGTTCGTTGAGTCCGTGGAACATCTTCACATCTTTGATGTCAAGTTCGACCGGACTGAATCTGCGACGACGTTACGTGTCAGATTCTGCTGCCATCGAAAATTCCGAAGGCCCGCCAACTCCTGGCAAGGTACCTTTCTCACCTATAAATATCCTCTGTCAAATCCCAATACCAGCGAGTGTCGGTGTTTCCAACCATGACAGACGGCGCGATTGGATTGTTGAAAACCTCACCGACGGACTGCGACGAGCGTTGCGTTAGAAACGTCGTAGAACTTGGAAGCAGCGACGTTACGTACGGAAGTATCGGCCATGTACTTTCATGTTACGTCGATATCCAGAACGCAACACCTCTTCAGCTCGTCGCTTCCCTACTCGCTTACTCTCACCTCCTTTATCCACCTCCACGCGTCGCTCTTCAGGCTCGAGATGGGTGAAGCCGGTGTGATGCCTTCCGCGGGTTTGATAGTTATCCTGTCGTCGTTTATGACCTTGCGGTCGTACTCGATTATGCCTTCGACGGTGTCTTCGGGGTGGACGCGGTGGTTGACGTAGAATTTTACGTCGTAGGGGAGGACGTTGGCCTTGGTTCCACCTTTGATTACCGTGATGGCGGTGGTGGTTCGGAGCATCGCTGCTGCGGCGGGGGAAGCTGAGAGGAAGGAAGCGGTGAGTTAGGTTGGGGTATATGTCTTTTAAAACTGAGTTTAGCTCCCACCTTTAAGGAGAATCTTCTTCATCAGACCACCCGTCAACCAGAGGTTCGACGTAAGAACTTTCATCGGACCCGAAAAGAGTGCCGCCAGCATTTCGAGCTGAGCGTATACGCCCGCGCCCTTCGAGAAGTGAGCGGGCACGGGAGTGGAGTCGAGTTTGCTCACGGCGTCGGCGATTATGGCGATCGTGCCCTGCTCGAAAGGAGGCATGGAGGAGTGTCCTCCGTTGGCCTTGACGCTCATTTCGAGGGTCAGGTAGCCCTTTTCGCTGTTAGCGACGAGACCAACGTGGCCCTTCATGCCCGGAAGAGCACCCTCGATCATCATAGGACCTTCGTCGAAGACGGCCTCGATGCCTTTCTTCCCGACCTCCTTCTCCATGTGCTTCGCGATCATCTTGGCCCCGTGGTGGCCTGAAATTTCCTCATCGTGGCCGAAGGCAAGATAGATTGTCCTCGTGGGCTTGAAACCCGACTCCAACTATGTGCGTGTGCGATGAGCGCGAGCAGCGAAGCAACGATACGAGTTACGTTAGAACAAAGTGACGGCACGAAGGATCGACTGAACTGTCCCGTTCTCACCAGCTCCTCTACGGCGCCCATCTGTCCAATGACGTTGTGCTTGTTATCGATGGCCCCGCGTCCCCACACTTCCCCGTCCTTAATCTCACCCCCCCAAGGATCCTCTGACCATTCGTTGTCCTTCTCGTTGGGAGCTGGAACGACGTCCAAGTGCGCGCATATCATTATAGGCTTGAGGGAGGGGGAGCTACCCTGCCATTTTATTACGATGGAGTATTTGTTCACGAGGGTCCAGGAGAGCGAGGAGGCGGCTAAGGGAAAGGAAGTCTTGAGCAGGGAGTGCATCTTGAGTAGCTGGGGGTTGAGCGGGGGGTGGGGGGTGGGGGTGAGCAGAGGATAACGTGTATTATATGAAATTGCAGGCAGAAGAGGGTTTCTCACCTCTCCGTAATCCGTCTCGTCGTCAGACGTCAGCCCATCGTAAGATATAGTCTTGAGCTTGATCGCCTCCGAGAGGAGCTTGCCGTACTTGTTCTTGCCCTTTTCGATGGCGTCTTTGACGGACGCAGAAGGGGGAGTTGACTTGAAAGTGGAAGTTGCAGTGAAGGCGTTGAAGAGCATGACGGGAAGGAGGCAGCACAGGACAGTGGCGAAGGCCTTCAGGGACAGGGTCGAGAGCCGGAGGATCAAGGACAAACTGAGCAGTTGAGAGGATGTAGAGGATGTACCATTGTTGGTAGAGGAATCATCAGATTTAGCAGCCACATACTCAATTGTGGTGCACGCCGCCATCGCGAAAACGGCTGCGAACACAGGCTGAAAGCTTGGAGAGTTGTAAAAGTCTGTGAGGACGCTAGGTTCCTGGACTACATCCTCGCAAACAGCACAGCCGAAGCACGCCTTCCGACGGCGAGGCTTTGACGTCACAACGTCAACTCTAGGAGGAGGAGGACTGCCGCATTCTATGCACAAGAGGGGAGGGACTGAGACTGAGGTTAGGGAGGTTGGTTGGCGGGACTTCACCCTGTACACGGGCGTTGATTTCATGCTTTTTGGATGGATTCAGCTTCTTGGCTCCAGGACTTTTGTTTTGGGCATGGTTTTGGTTCGTTGATTTGTTTTATTTCTAGGTTTTTTTGTGAATTCGCGAGCACTCAGCGCAGCAGAAAAGAAACAAGAAGTTGTGGTGTTTTCGGTAGTGTTCTGCAAGTTGATTTAATCGTCGATTTAATTGATTCTTGCCAACTTTATCATCTCCCCGAACTCAGCATGGCCGATCGTGCTCTGTTCAAGAAAGGAGACGTTGTTCTCTACGAGCTGACAAAGGGCAGCAACGAGTACGCCAAGGCGAGCATAGTCTCTGTTCACCTCGATGACGATCCGCCCTACTACACGATAAAGTACACCGCGTTCGAACCCGACACTACGCAAGCACCTTCTAAGCCTGTTGCGGCTCGGAGTTCCCTGTCGGGTTCTGGCGCTGTTGTTGAGGAGCAGCAGTCGAACCCTAAACCAGTCTTGAAGCCAGGTGAGAGTGTAGTCGTTGTTGACCGTTTGGTTGTGATTACGCGGTTTCTAACACGTCCTAATAATGTTCCTCGCAGTTCGACACGAGAAACAAACTATCCAAGCCAGGCTAAAACCAGTCCCGGAATCATAATAATGAAGGAATGCGCCCTTTCTAAAATATAAAAGCCATTTCTATTTCTACAAAACATCATATATCACTCTCCCAAATCCCCAACCAACTTACAATAACCTCCGCCCCCAGCCCCTCCCCCCACTCTTCACTCTCTCCAAATTCCCTCCCCGCCACATGCCTTTTACTCTCCTCCCCTATTTTTTCGACGCACCAACCTCCTCCGTCGAACTCTTTTGACCGAGCACCCCATAGCCACATATATGATGGTAACATTTTAGCCTTCCATATTTTTATTTCTGTGTAGAGGGGTGGCGAGTGAGAGTGTGTGTGAGTAAGTGTGCGTGTGTTTTCGATCGGGGTTTCGTGACCGGAATGACAATTGGAACTTTAGAAACGCGTTTACTCACCTAATTTATAACCCTCCCCAGTCCTCCTATAAACATAACCATGCACGACGCCTGGAGTATAATGATACATAATCCTATACCTCTCCTCACCCCCTTCTAAAATCTTCGTAACCTTCCTCTTTTTTCTCTTCCTCCTCCCGAATATATCATTTATAATCTCCCCATCATCAACTATTTCATACCTCACAACCTTAAATTCATCCGTAACACAATAACCATCTTCATTCTTAATAACATAACCTAATAACATATCACAATATATAACTTTAAAACCGTTCGGCACCGATTCTAAATAACCTAACAAACTCCTACCACTAACTATCTCGAATATCCTGCTCCTAACTAAACCCTCCACAGTATTTTTAGAACGGATCTCTAACTCGAAAGAGTACGGCCATATTCTTTCAGGATTAGACGCACAGTTAAACGGTAAAGGGGGACCGTAGTAGGAACGGTCGAGCGACGATTTTAACGTCGAACCAAAACTACGAGCGATGTGACGGTACGTGTTGTTGTTGTTGTTGTTGTTAGGGAATACATAATTGTTATACGGACGGTCGAAAAACTGTGAACCGACCCGACAAAACGACGAATCGTTACGCTTATATATATATATATTGTTGTTGTTTCGTATGTTGTGTGTTTCGACGCCTTCTCTCACCTTTCTCTCTCCCTCCCTACCTCCTTACTCTCCCTCTTCATACCTCTAACATTATTAAACCCCCCCCTATTCCCTACCCCCCCTCTATTAGCCCTTAACCCCTCTTCCTTGGATTTAATGTTATCTTCTCTGAGTTTCAAGAGCTCTTTTATAGCTTTCGAAGATATAGAATGGACGTGAGACGCGTAGGCTGCGTAATCCTCGAGGGAGGTCGGAGGACGGAGAGGGGGAGAGGAGGAGGACGAGGAGCTTCCAATAACAATGTTGGAAGGAGGGGGGAGAGTTAGGAGGATCTCGCGGGCCGAGACTATGTTTTGGAAGGAGGAGGGGGGGAGGGAGGCGGACCTGTTAGGGTTGGAGTCAGGGTGGGTTGATAGGGCTGATTTGCGGAAGGCTTTGTTTATTTCTGTAGGAGTTGGGGATGAGTTTTTAGGGAAGTTTAAGACGGTTAAGGCTTCGGAGTATGATTTTGGAACTGTAATACTATCTGCAATACTATCTGATGAGAAGAGCCGGCAGCGAGTACAGTATGCTGTACGAGAGGAGGAGAGGAGGGGAAAGAGGCGACGAATCATCTATGAAATTGATTCAAAAAAGAACTAAAGAATGAGAATCAACGAGACAGAGTCGGTTGCCGAAGAACTGTTTATCGGAGGTTTACGCTAAAATGTCAGGATTTTGTTGTAACTATTTATTTAATGTTCTTTTTGACTCTTCATGATTCAACAAATGTTCTGGGAGTACTCTGGCCAAATTTCTGGCCACATTTCCCTTGACACAAGAGCAATCCGCGCAAATTCAAATCGAATCCAGCGGGAAATCAATCAGAGATCCCGGGAAAAGCTTTCCTTCCCATCAAAAAGACTTTCCAAACCCCAGAAATCTCTCCGACCGAAATAAAAAACTTAACCGCCCTGAACCCTCCCCTCCCTCCCCACTCCTTCCCCCGCTCCCGCTCCTTCCCTTTAAAAGTAAGGTCCAACTCTGAACCTTCAAATACTTCTGTATCGTCATCGACGACATCTAAATCCGTTCGAATCCCCACCTCAATGTCCACCCTAAATCCCCTCGAGTTCTTCTCCTCAATGGAGATCTCCGAGTTCAAAGAAATCTTCGACCTCTTCGACAAAGACTCCGGCGGTTCCATAGACACAGAAGAGCTTCGCCCACTCCTTTCCACTTTAGGCAAGAGGCCCACAGACTCCGAGCTCTCCCAGCTAGTAACCGAAGTCGACACAGACGGTTCCGGTGAGATAGATTTCGACGAATTCCTCCTCCTCCTAATCTACCTCCAAGAGGACTCTTCGACCCCCGATGAATCCCTCCTCCGTAATTACTTCGACAGAATCGATGTAGAGTCTAAAGGTTTCATATCCCTCGAAGACATTGAGAGCCTCTTCACCGGTTTGTCTAATATGGGTTCTATATTCCTCGATCCTCTGGAGAAAGATCCAGACGCTTCAATAATAGATCGGGCTGTTAAATGGGACGATTATTATAACAGGATACTCATGGGTGTGGCTCACGGGATAAAGAGTAACGAGAATTTACCGCAGAGTAAGACTGAGATTGATTTTAACAAGTTTTGTGAGTTAGTTGAGATGTTGGAAATGTAGAGAGAAATTTTTGAGAGAGAGAGAAACAGAAAGTTTATAGATATGAATACTCAATAATAAAAAGAAGAAACAAAAAACAAAAACCCCAACGCTCATCATATAAAACAATTAAAACCTTTCACAACAACATAATCCCCCTTTTAATCCTCCTCGCTCTCCTCCTCAAGCTCCTCTTCCTCTTTAAAAACGACCCCTTCAAGAACCTCATTAATCTCTCTCTTAGACTCCAGAATATCCTTAGCCCTCGAATAAGCCACAGGATCATGAGCTATCGTCGTCAAGAGACCTTCAAGCGTTAAAATCTCTCTACACCTTACGGTTAGAAAACAAACTAAATAAATAACAAGTAATGTAGGTTTATTAATGTTCTCACCTTTTCTCATCACCTATACCTTCACATCTCCCTCCAGCCTCAACAGCACTTTTAACAATACAGTTGACATACTCATGCGCTCGGTCGCTTAACATTCTTAGGACTACGGGGTCGGCTGAGGAGGGGGGGGTGGAGGTTACGGAGAAGAGGAGGAGACGGAGGAAGGTATCGACTGATTGGATTGAGGTTTGGGACATGAAGGCTAGAGGAGGGGAGGAGGTTAGATTGTTTATTATATGATGAGAAGACGGTGAAGGGTTTGTTTTTTCGTGGACGGAGAAAACAGGGGAAGAAGTAATGGGCGGAAGATGCTCTTCAAAAAGTTTGACTCGCAGCGGCTACTCCACAAGAACGCGCCGTGGCAGGGCACGCGGTACGCCATCGTGTGTGTTTTTTAACAAAGACGTCAACTACCGCGAGCGACCCACGCTCCAAGCGGTCTGTGAAGCTTCAGCGCTTGCCCTTCGAGCCCGCTTTCAGCGCCTCCGCTCCGGCTTCGCACGGCCGCTCCGTCCTGGCAGAGCGCTTCACCGCCTCGTGACGCCTGCGAGCAATTGGACGAGTCGCTTCACCCATTCACGAATGCAGCGCCAAAGGGACAGCCCCCCGCACAGCAACGTACGGCGTACACGCGCCGCGCAATGAACCGCAACAACACGCTGCATCTTTTTTTACCTGTACGGAGAGGGAGCGGGGAGGATCGGTAAAGGGGATGGAAGAAAGAGGTTTATTTGTTAACGTTGAAAGGGAAAGGTTTGTGCTCACGATTTAATGTTTATGAGGAAGGCTTATGGAGAAAGGTGTTGGTGTTTGCGTATTCTATCGACTTTTTTGGAGGATTGTTGTCCATTTGGGCATAACCCTGGCCTAATGTTTTTTCACCTTTCCCACCCTTTTTTATGCACATTTTCGTCCCGCCTTCTGTCATATTCGTATTCACCTGTTGCGTCAGAGTCTCACAGTTATAATTCCTTTATACATCTAATATTGTGTACCCTCAAAAACAACAATATAGATCATTTACGAAGCACACATCGGGGCACACATCGGGGTTATTCCGCGACAACCTTTCTCTATCTGGCTAAAGAGGTTACGAACAAAAGCTGAGGTTACGAAGGTGAGAAACTGAACGTGTGCTATCCGACATCATCGACAGACGTGAAGGGGAAGCGACTCGTCCGGTTCTCGCAGCGTCACGAGGCGGTGAAGCGCCTGCCAGGACGGTCGGGCGTGCGAAGCGGAGCGGAGGCGCTGAAAGCGGGGCGTGCGAAGGGCGCGCGCTGCAGCTTCACCCGACCGCTTGGAAGCGCGGGTTGGAGCCGTACGTTGCTGTGCGGGGGCGGGCCTTTGGCGCTGCGGTCGTGACGAATTTAAGAAACCAAGAAGAAAGAGACACGAGACGATGCGGTGCTCCTCGCAGGAAAAGGACGCTCAGCACCGCGAAAGCTGTCCAGACGAAATGGTCAACGTTTTTGTTCTCCTTCTCAACGTCGTCGGCTTTGCTGAGAAGACGCTGTAGAGACTATCGTCTCGCGGTTCTCGCTGCAAGCGTTCTTGGCTGATTCGCAGCTGCGGTCTGGACAGACCGAAGCTGCTGATTCGCAGCTTCGGTCTGTCCGCGTGATCACAACATCCCGAACATACGTCGCTAACATAGTCGTTTCTAAACGTCGTTTTTTTATTTTTCAGTAAAATAGTTCCGTAAAAAACACACACACGCACGCAGGCAGCACACTCATGATTCTCTCAAAATTTCCTTCCTGTATAATAATGTTAGTTGTGTTATCGATGTGCTTTACGCCATCTCATAATTTCATGCCAAAACTTAATTTAAGAACTATTCCACATCCCACCATAAATACCGACTTACATTACGTAACTCCTAGTGGTTATATATCACATTTACTAGGAGAGCATTACGTGGTGTCATCGCGAGATTTATGTGGGAGAGGGAGCAGAGATATGAGACTCTTTACTAAGAAGAAGAAACAGAATACTGGGGATAAAAGAAAGAGGTTCAGTAATAAACGACAGGTGAGGGATGATGTGAAGCGATGTTTATTGTTGAATGACGATAAGGTTGTACAATTCATTTATAAACAATATTTATTTATGTAGTTACTAACGCAAAGCAACTTTCGAACAGTATTATAAATTGACCAACAACAACCTTAATAATAATAACAACAACAACAATAACTCAACTACTGCCACGACAACATCATCATCATCATCATCAACAACAACAACAACAACATCCACGTACAACCCTGAAGTAAATCCGAGATCAGGTGAGAGACAGTGCCGAAAATATTTTAGAGCGTACTTGAACGTGAATGCAACCAACCAACCATCCCCTCCTCCCCCAAACCCACAGCAAGTAGCCAATCAAGATCACACAAACCCTCCTTCAACAAGACTCTCTCGAAAATAACCCCCCCCCCTCCTTCCCGTCGAAAGAAAAAATCAAGCCTCCGTCCTAAAAACTCCACGCTAGATGACGACGAGGACCTACCCTTCTCCGCGAACCTCGACCCCGGCCGTCCCCGGCAGATCTTACCCCCCCCCTCCCGCCCCCCCCGCTCCAACCGCACCCGAACCTCCACCACAAAGCTCTACCGAAAAGGCATGGACATGATAGTAAACGGCCGTCCCATCCTCGCTAACCCCCCTAAATCCACCCTAATCGTCCCCTACAACACCTCCTCCACCACCTACCGCGGCTTCATGAACTTCACCCGCGACTACGCAGCCGAGCTCGAACTCCACGTCTCCGAAAAGGTCGCGACCAAGCGTCTCCTAAACCTCCGAGCCCTCTACCTCGCAGGCAACATAACCAAGACGTCCTACGAGGAAACCTTAACGTCATTAATAGAATCCCGCCCCCACCCCCGTATAATAGTAATAGGCGACGTCCACGGTTGCGTATCCGAGCTCCGTTCCCTCCTCCGCCGCTGCGACTACCACCCCGGTGACCTCCTCCTCTTCCTCGGTGATTTAGTAAGCAAAGGCCCTTCCTCCAAATCCGTAATAAAACTAGCCCGAACCTTAAAATCCCTAAGCGTCCGTGGCAACCACGACTTCGAAGTAGTCCGTTGGTCCCAAGCAATAAAAAACAACGCCGAACCCCCTCTCTACCAAACCGAACACTACACAATCGCCCGGACCCTCTCAGAAGCTGACATAAAATACATGTCGTCATTGCCTTGGTACATAACATGTCCTGGTTTAAACAGTTTATTCGTGCATGCTGGTTTTGTAAGTGGTGTAAAATTAAAAAAACAGAATCCTAGACTCATGATGAACATGAGATCAATCTTACCAGACGGTACAGTAACTTCGAAGTTCTTTGAAAACTGGCCGTGGGCTAGATTATGGGATGGTACTGAAACGGTTTATTTCGGACATGACGCTGATAGAGGTTTGCAGAGTTATGATAATGCTGTGGGGTTGGATACGGGGGCGGTTTATGGGGGGAGATTGACGGCTTGTGTGTTGCCGGAGAGGAGGATGGTTAGTGTTAGTGCGAGGAAGGCGTATTTTATGTATAGGAGGAAGAGGTATACGTAGATGAAAGGCTTTTGTTTTATAACAAATTGGTTTTTTTGGGGATTCGGGTTATTATTTAGGGGAGGGGGCGTTGTTGAGGAAAGGATTGATTTAAGACATGCGATCTCCGCGTCTTTCTCCTCCGTTATTTCTCGTATCCTTGATTGTAGACTTTCGATCTCGGCGTCCTTCTCTTGTGTTATTTCTCGCGTCTTCAAGTCCTTCGCTAGAAGGATACTTAGGAGGGAGTCTTCTCCTCCGCTCTGCAAACCTGACCTGTACTTTGAGTCTTCGTCGCGCTGCTGTTCTCCTGGGTCTTCGAGGGACTTGAAGAGCTTCCTGCGACGACAAAGGGACCGTCGGCTCTGTTGACGTCGTAGAACTTGTGGAGCTCCTTCTTGATCAAGAGGATGTCACGAAAGAGCATTTGGACCTCACAGAGCCAGCCGTCTTTGATGTCGAGATTCATGTGGAGGTTGGGAGGCTCCTTGAAGGTCTCCTGGAGGTACTTGTTCTTCAACCCGTGGATGTTGTACTTGTGGTCGAGCACTTCGAAGCAGAGTGCCATTAAAAGCGGGTCCTCGAACTCGAACGTCACGCGGTTGAGGTCTCGGAGATTTTTGCCTTGGGACATCTTCTCGAGCGCTCGGGGGAAGCCTTTGGGAGGACCGAACTTCGTTCTGACGACTTGGTTCGTTCGCAGGTCTAGGTTGAAGACCTCCGCCCTTAGCTCCTTCGACCATTTCCCACTGCTGTTGTCGATCTCGTAGTGCTCGCAGATCTCTTCGCACGTCTTTGCGTCGTTGAAGACAGCGGCGATCTCCTTCATGGCGGCCCGGAACTCTTCTTCGTACCAGGTCGCATTTGCGAGCTGGAACTCCACTTGCTCTGGGAGGGGGAGTTCAGCTGGTGGCGGCACCTGGTCCTTGACTGCGATGTCCTGCACCTGCTCGAAAGGCTCGTAGCGGCGAGGGTCCGTCGTCTTATATTTATTCATCACTTCGGCAATTAGATCGCCGAGCCTCTTCGCCTGGTCCCCGCAGAAGGCCCTGAGCTGGACGAAGGTGACATAGGCGTCGTTGGCTGCGGCGGCTTTGAGCTCGCCGAACATCTTTATCTGCAGCTCTATCGCTTTCTCCCGAGCAGCGTAGTCGACGATGTTGGCCATGGCGCTCTTGTTGTTGGATAGAGTTGCTTTCTTCTCCTTGATGGCGGCCTGGATTACGGCCTCGGTGTCGCCGCACACCTTCATCTCGTCGGCGGTGAGGAATTCAAGCATATCGATGATGAGCTGGGGAGCTTTCTTCTCCTTGGCGTACTGAAGTGGGGACTTTGATTCAATTGTTGCAGTGGGGAAGGTTTGAATGATGAACTTCACGCAGAGGGGTTTATCAAAAGTTAATTGGAAGAGGCTTTCTCTGTTGTAATGCACCTTGAAAAGGGCTGCAGAATCGTCAACGAAGGCAGCCTTCAATGTCGGAATGTCACCCTCGATGCAAGCTTGAGAAAGTGGCTGGAGTGGAGTGGAAGGTTTGTGTTAGCAATAGTTGGGGGGTTGAGACGATAATGAAGAAACCTTACCAATTCCTTCCACTGGGGGTTTGGGTTGTAGTGGTGGGGGTGGGGGAGGTTGTTAGAAGAAGAAGAAACGGAAATAAAGTTAGGGGGGAGGAAAGAGAGAGTGAGAGAGAGAGAGAGAGAGAAGCGCGTTCGTTTCTTTTCTTTGATAGAGGTGGGGAGGGGGAGGGTGGGAGGGCCGGAGATTTCTCACCTGGACGCTGCGGAGGTAGGCAACTACCGCCTTGGCGTCGTACTTGTTAATTTCGGAGGGGACTAGCTTGGAGCATCCTCCGAAGACACTGCCACCAGAGTGATCAACCTTTTGAAGCGAGTCCGGGACCTTCATTTTTCTTAAACTTGTGCAATCATAGAAGGCTCGTTCACCTAATTGTTGAACTTTCGTATTAAGGAGATCGACCTTTTCTAGACTGGAGCATTCCATGAAGGATGTTCCACCAATTGATGTTAACGACTTTGGGAATTTTATGTCTTTTAAACTAATGCAGCCTCTGAAGGAACTTTTACCGATGATTGTAATGCCTTCGGGTAAGTCTATACTAATTAGCTTCTGAGCATTCATACAGGCCTTGGATGCTACTTGTGTAATATTAGGTGCGCACGTCATAGTTGTTATAATATTTTTCCACTCTGCTTGTTTGGGCGTCCCGTCATGAACTAGACGAGTTGGATCGACAGACATGTAGTCCTTTCAATTACTTTTCACTGCTGAGATAAAGATCATTAGAGTAAACCGGATCAAAATTTGTAAATTTGCGAATGAAACATTAAAATAAAATTAAATAAAAAATGACCCACAACGCAGACGAATCAGGAAGTGCCTCCTAAAGCGTCGCCATCCCCGTCCGTCCTTCACCCTCACCAATACTTACAATAATCAGATCAACAAAAAACATATAGAATCCCTGGCAAACGACATCGCCATGTCGCGCAAGCAAAGTTCGGCCCCGTTAGCAGGGCACCGGGCAGCCCTCCACCAAAACCCCGTTGATTTCCCCGCCCTCCAGCGTATCGCGGCAACTGCCCTTACAGGCCCCCCTCCTGCTTCCACTTCGAAAAGCCAACTTGGAGACCGGTCAAATGCACCCTCCTTGCCCCTCCACGTCGGGCAGATCAACGTGGCGGCCAAAATTATGGAGACGATTTGTACGAGAGACCCGGCAGTTTGGAACGGTTCAGTCAAAACGGTGAGTGCCTCTCTCCCCTTCCCTACTCCCTCTCCCATAATATCGATCAAGCTTACCCCCCCTCTCCCTCCCCCTCCCTTCCCCCAAACCCGCAGCACCGCTTCACCCTAATGCACCAGACCCTCTCCAACTTCAATCCGTACCCACTAGCCGCGCACGTCCTTTACCACTACATTCTCCCCTCCCACCCCTCTTCCTCCGCCCCCCGTCTCATCCGCGACATGTGCCTCCAGTTGTCCAAGGGCAACGGCCTCGAGGCCCTGGGCGACGACTCCCACGTCCACGATCCTGTGAGGTTGGGGACTAGATACGAGAATATGAGGCTGATCATGGAGCAGTTGTGCGAGGACCACGACCACAAGAGCATCGAGACTGTTTTGAACTTGAAGGAGCCGACAGTTGGTTTGCAGGTCAAGAGGTGAGGAGACCACAATAAACCTCCCTCCCTCCCTCCTACTAACACCAACCTTCGCACCCCGCTTCCCACCCCGCAGTTACACCCTGGCCTCGTTCATTCCTTACTCCACTTCATCCCCATCTGCATGCAATGGCTCGCTCCCCCCTCCTAGCGCTCTGTACTTCACGTCCCCTGACTTGTTAACGCCGCTGCACATTGCGAGCTCGTCGCCGTACGCCCCCGCCAATATATTTGACGCCATCAAAACGGTGCAGCTGCTGATAAACCAAGGGGCCTCTCTGACCTCTCCGGACATCTATTCCAACACCCCTCTACATCTGTCGAGCAAAAACCTCAACGCGGAAATAACAGAGCAGGTGAGAAAATCCAAACACCCCAATATCCCCCCCNNNCCCCCCTCACCCCCCCTCACCCCCCCTCACCCCCCCTCACCACCGCCCAACCAGCTCCTGAAACAAGGCTCCCCCGCCTCCCTCCTAAACAACAAAAACCAAACCCCGCTGCAGCTCACCCTCTCCGCCTTCAAACCCTCCTCCTCCAAGTCCGATTTCAACGCCACCGCGAAACTCTTCAAGACCGTGTCGGCCCTCGTGCAGCACTCGACCAATCCCTCCACCCTGACGTCGATCGACTCGTACTCAATGACTGCGCTGGGCTACGGCATCAAGATCGGCCTGACTGACCTTTCCTCCATGCTCCTCGATCGTTTCAGCTGGGGGTCGGTGTTCGACTCGAAGGACGCGGCGAGGGACAAGCTCACATTCTGCAAGCACTGCCTCTTCAACGCCCTTCTGAGCGGAAAGTCCAAGAACTTGAAGGTCGTGTACGACAAGCTCAAGGGCGACGGCTTATTCAAAGGCATTGAGGTGAGAAGAGCATATTAGGCCACTATCACGCACGTTACACAATTCTAACTCGTCGCTTCACTACACCATGACCACAGGACGACGTATCCGCCTACACTGATAGGCTGCTGGTCAAGGCCGTCAAGCTGCAGCTGCTGAAGACTTCGAAGCTCCTGATCGACCTGGGCGCAGACCCGAACACCAGCTCGCCGATGGCGTCGGAGTTGTGGGAACAGGAAGAAGACAGCAGCAGCAGCAGCAGTAGCGATAATACCGGGGTCACGCCCGCCGTGCAGGCAATAATCAACGGCGACGACATCATGCTGAATATGCTGCTGGACTGCGGAAGCTGCTACGTCACGGAGTGCGAAGTGCCCAGGTACATTTTTCGCGACATTGCGTCTGAGACCGCAATGACGATGTCCCAAAACAGCCGGAGCGAAACGCACGTCAGCGCAATCACCCTGTGCTGCATCCTCAAAAACGTAAAGTGCCTAGCTGTAATTCTGACGTCCAAGAAGTTCAAAGCGGAGAAGGTTTTAGACAGCATGGAAAGCATGCGGATCGGTCCCCTGCGGGGGTGCCTGCTGAGCGCAGACGACGAAGATCGGTTGCTCCACGGGGGAGCTCTCATTAGAGTGTTGGAGTGCTTCGGGGACTACCTGCCCCAGGGCAAGCTGAAGTTCATGATCGACAAGTTCGATGGGTCGGGCGAGAACAGCGTGCACGAGAGCGCCAGGCTTGGGAGCCTGCAGGCCGTCGAATTCTTGAGGGAGAACGGAGGGGACTTCAACGGAGTAAAATTCGAGGAGAGCGAGAACGTTCAGACTTGGAGGGAGGAAGTCAAGAGATTAGAAGCCGTGAACAAGGCGCAAAAGGACACCCTCAGCGGGCTGAAGAACAAGACCAACGTCGGAGGCAACGCGATGGAGTTCGAGAGAGCCGAACTCACCAACCGGGTTATCTACGACAAGGTCAACTCAAGGTGGGACGCGGTCACGAAGCTGCTGGAAGCCAAGGACAGGAAGCGCAAGACGGAGACCGTCAAGGGGATCCAAGATTTCACAAAGCTGAGGAAGCCGGCGAACGTGGTGCAGAGCAAGCTCACCCTGTGCTTCGGTTTGGTTCTGAGAACCGGGAACGTGGGGAGCACGAACTGGAGGACGTACAGCCCCGAGGACACCCTGGACGCTCCGAGCTGGTGGAACACCTTCGTCAAGGGAGGCAGGAACTTTCAGGTGGGGAAGAAGATGCTCGACTTCAGAGGGAAGGCAGTCGACGTGACGCAGGTCAAGGAAATATTAGAAACGGTCGAGGATAGATTTGAAGGGAAGTGGGCGAAAGTTGAGAAGGGCCTGTTCGAGTGGCTGAACGCGATTGTTGAGGAGAGCCTAGGGAGGGCGGAGGCGAGCTTCTCCGAGGCAATGTGGGAGTACATAAAGAACGTGGAGGAGGTCGAGCTGACCCTGGCCCAAATCGAGGACTTCAAGAGCAGGTGAGAAGGTGCGAGGAAGAGTCATCCCCTCGCAATTCTAACAACCGCTTCGCTTGTCGCAGAATCGAAGCGAGCCCCAAGTTCGTGAAGCCTCTGAACGTTTGTCTGCGCGCCGCACCCGACAAGGGTCGCAGGGGCTACGGCAAAAAGACAGGGGTGGAGGTCAGCCTCCGCTTCGAGGAAGTACTGAACTACCTGGTCGACGTAGGGGGAGACGTTGACTGCCCCGACGTCGACGGAGAGAGCGTCCTGACGGTTGCCTGTAGGAAGGGCTACTGGGGAGTCGCCAAGAGGGTCATGGGGAGAGGCGGGGAGGTTGGCGGAGGTTGGCGGATAGCTGGCTGGAGCCCGCTGGAGCTGTCCAGCGGAGGCTCAGGGAAGGGGAGGTTGGAGGTCATACACGAGCTGTGCGTCAGAGGAGCTGAGGTCACCGAGGAGTGCCTGATCCGAGCGGCAAGGAGCAAGGACTTCGAGGTCCTTTGCATGCTCATGATGGCGACCAGCGCAAAAATTGATGTTGAGAAAGCCATCGGACGGTCGACGGTCGACACGGGCGGAAGAAAGCCTACGGTCCCGCGTTCAAAGCTCGCGACGAAGAAGGACGACTTGATTCCTCCAATGACCTTCATGGAGCAGAACTTGAAGCACTTCCGCCAGGCCCTCCTGCCCTCCAATCCTCCGCACGCTTTGAGCTTGCCGATCCCGACAACGAGCTTCCCCACGAGTCTTTCACACTGCAACTACGGAAGCTTCGACGGTTCGATGTCCCTTATTTCTTCGCTCGTGTCCGTATCCTCTCAGGCGTCGGCTGAGATTGGCACAGAAGCGGCCCACCTCAAGTTTCCCGGCGGGCCCAGCGCCACCTTTCTGCTTTTGGGCGGCGCATCTTCTGTATACGCCACGCTCCCACCCAACGTCGCCCATCCTCTCAAGAAGCTGGTCCTCCACACCAAGAAATCCGAGGTTGTCTTGACAGATCTTTCTACCGCGCCCTTCGACGGCATCTTCACGTCTCAAATTTCGCTTGACGGCGTCCACAACTTTCTCAAGATTTTGGCCCCGCCTCCCCTCCCCTCCACGACGTCTGTCACCAAATTGTGTCATGCGTACGCGGCCTCCGGAGACGTCACCGCCCTTTCTTCCGTGCTGACGTGTGCCCTCTCCCGGCCTGACATCCCAATCTTTCGCGACGTTTCCACGACGCCCAACGAGTCGGGGCACACGGCCCTTCACGTCGCCCTGTCCAAGGGCCACGTCGACGCGGCGCTCACGCTCATGCACGCCGCGAGGACGGCCGCGGAAAGGGCCGACCTCAGTGTGGTGGCCCAGCCCTCCGCCCAGTTCAGGAGGCTGTACGTCGAGCGGGCGAAGGAGGCGCTTAATGCCGCCTCTACGGCCGTGAACGAGGCGTCGGAGTACGCCCCTCCGCCGCCCTCTTCCAACGAAACCATGACTTCGAGCCGCGCTGCCAGCCTGCTGCACCAGCTCAAGACGTGCGGCCGCAAGTGGGGGAGGGTCGGTTCCTTCGACGTCAGCCACGACTTCCTCGCCTGCCTGAGAGGCGAGGGGGGCGGGGAGAAGTCCGAGTGGATCCTGGACCAGCTCGAAGTCGTTCGCTGCGCTCGCAAGCTCGCAGACTTGCTCGGATTGACGGATAGGCTCGTGAGCTCAGAAAAGTTCAAAAACGCCATGCACTTCCCTTCGACTTCTGACGTCCAGGACTTGCTCCCGGACCAGAGCTCAGTAGAGGAAATAAAGGACTTCTTGATGCCGGCCGACTGGCGGTCTCTCCCCAAGCTTCCCGCCTCGCACGTGGTTGCGGTGAATTTGGAGCTGTGCAAAGACGGGAACGAGGGGTTCCTGCAGGGAAGCATTCGCTCCGACGGCGACGGGCGTGGGGGTCGGGTGGGGTCTTCGGACGGACTCACCATCCCCGCCGAAGTGCTGAGGGAGGCCCGCGCCAAGTGGGCCGTCGAAGACGCGGCAGCGGAGAACGACCAGAACGACCAAAACAAAAGCGCCAACGCCTCGCCCAGCAAGCGTTCATCAAGGTTCATGGACTTTGTGTCCGCGTGGAGGGCGGCCAACGCCAACGAAACGGCAGTGAGGGCCATTCAGGCCAGCGAACTTCTCATCGACTGGGTCAAGGCCATTGTCAAGTCGAAGATCCTCCTCACCGCAGTCTACGCCAGCAAGGACGAAGTCGGCAGTGGCGCCGACAAGAAGAACGCCATGGCTATTTTGAAGACTTTCGACGAAGCCGTCGCCAAGGAGCACGCCGCTGCCAAAATCTACACGGAAGTGTGCAACATTGCCAAGAAGATTGACGAGGCCGAGAGCAGCAGCGAGAGCAGTGATAGTAGCGGCGGCATGATGAGGCTCAGGTGCATGGACGTGGTGGGCTTCGACGATTGGGCGACTTTCGCCAGCTCTCCCAAGATAAGTCGGTTCCTCCCGGCCCTGAGGCTCGTGTTGGGCGAAAAGGCAGATGACTACTACAAGACCGAAGAGTGCCTGAGGAGTCTCCAGCAGATCGACCTGCTGTCGTGGGGTCAGGCCGTCACACCGGATTCTGCGGAGGCGCTGAAGTCGGCGCTCCCGGTGAGGAACAGCGGAGCCGTTGCGGAGACGCTTCACTTCTTGATAACTTCGTTGATCAAGGCGCCGAGCTCCCCGCCCTTGCAGTGCGCCCTTGCCATCGCGGACAGGGCCGCAGCGAAGAGATGCAACCCGCTGGTGCCCGCGATCGAGGTCGTGGGCAAGCCGACCTTCATGGGCGGGGACGGAAACCTCCACCTCTTGAATTCTTTGATGTCCACGAGGCTGTTTTCGTCGAGCGAACCCGACGTAGACGGCAGAACGCCAATCTACGTGTCGGCGGTGACAGGGAATGTCCGGGCCTTGCACTTATTGACTGGAATGATGGGAGGGAGTATTGGTGATTCGTCGAGGCCGGAGGACGGCTGCCCGCTGCTTATAGCGACTCTCCAGGCCGCCCCCAAGTTCTCGAAGCTCCCGAGGAGGATCGTGAGCGGAATTAACTCGAACGAAAACACTCTGAACCCCCATCTCTCCCAAGAATCGTACAACGCCGTTCTTCACGCGTTATTGGACGCCGGAGCCAAGGGCTACGAGTTCGGCAGCATAAGGGCCGTGGACCTCGCCGCGGAGAAGGGTTACATGTCCGTCTGTTCCAGGCTGGTCCTGGACGGCGCCGAGAGCATGATCGGGTCCGAAACGCCAGGCATGAGCGCCCTGCACTTCGCTTGCGAGGCGGGAGAGGTAAACTTGGCAAAGCTCCTCGTCCAGCAGCTGAAGGACAAGGGCGAGGGGGCGTTGCAGGCTGCGCTGAAGGTCGGGCATTTGGCCAAGAAGGAGAAATCGGAGGAGGAGGAAGGCGGCGGCAAGGAGGAGAAGCTCGAAGGGATGAGCGAAAAGATGAAGGCGAGGCTCATGGCGAAGAGGAACAGCAAAGTCACCACCAAGGTGGAGGAGCTGCCCTTGTGGCCTGCGCACTTTGCGGCCAGGGGCGGGCACCTGAGCATCTTGGAGCTTCTGATTTCCGAGTGCTCCGAAATGTACAAGGGCGACAGCGAGCTGCTCGCGACGCTCGGTTTCGAGGCCTTGGAGTGCGAGAAGAGCCACTGCCTTGACACGTTGTTGGACGTCGACGGATTCAACGCCGCTGAGGTGCCGGCCTTCAACAGGAAACTGGGGAGGCGAGTGGAAGGGTTGTTGGAGGCGGCGATACTGAGGAACAAGGTGCTGTCCGTGAGGAATTTGCTGGCCCGAAAGGGCATGGCGAGCGCCTCTCACGGCGACTTGACGTACAGTCCAGCATTGTCTGGGGAGAACATAGTCCTGTGCATGAAACGGGGATACGAGAACATGGCCATCTGCTTGATTAGAAGTTTGCAGGCTCGGGACGGCGACGCTGCCTTCAACGTGAACCTCGTCCTGAACTCAGCGGAGGGGTCTGATTTGGAGGAGGACGCGAAGGAGACGATGCTCCACCTGTGCGCTCGCAACGGGCTGGAGAAGCTGGTCCTTTACTTGCTGGGGAGGGGGGCGCTGGCGAACGTTCCAGACGCGGGGGGCAGGACGCCCATCAATTACAGCATAGCGAGCGGCCATGGCGGCATCACGAGAATACTGGGAGAGAGGAACCCGAAGGTTTTGAAGGCGAGGGATTTGATCGTCAGGAAGATCAGATACTTCACGATTATCAAGCGAAAAATAAAGGCGACCGGGGGAGCGTTGGGGGGTTCCGTCAAGGCCACCCAGCTGGTGATGAGCAGTTTGTTAACGACGGGCGGGAAATTGTAGATTATATTTGTTTTTATAATTGAATCTGTCATGTTGATTATTATGGTGTTTAGGGTTACTGGGTATTATTTTATTTTTTGAAAAGCTTCATCCTTCCATCTCCGTCCCCCTCCTCAAAGTTGACCTTCAAAATTTCCACAACCTCCGTCTTCTTATCGTCTCCGACTACGAAGCGAACCTGCGCCGCGCAGAACACAACCTTGTACCCTTCCTCATTCGTGGCCGTCCCCTTCTGCCTGTTATGCCTTGGGTCCTGTGAGAGTATCTCGCTGATCGCTAGCCGAACGGTATTAACATCGCTCTTCCTACTAGGGTACAACGGCTTGAACGTTCCCTTCTGATGCTCCCTCGTAAGCTGTTTGACCGCTTCATCCGTCCACGTGACGTTTTCGATTCTAACGATTTCCTCCGTTTTTATTTTATTGAGAGGTGAACCGTACCCGTTCGAACCGTTAGAAGTTCTCTGAATGTACTCTAAAGCCTCGGAGTCCCACACCCAGTCAGGGCACTGGACGACCCCGCACATTTCACCTTCCCAACAACCTCCGCTGATGTACCCCGCGACGTCCCAAGGAACGTAGGGTTTGATGTCGTAGATCGGAGTCTGGTCGCACAGGTCGACTCCTGAGACGGTTATGGTCCGACCCGAGACGCTCTTTATCGTCAGGAGGGAGAGGCCGACGTTGTTGGGACGGTGGGGCGTGCGTGTGGACATGCAGCCGACCTGGGGAGGTGGAGTTTTGGGGTTGGGGGGGGGTGAGAGGGGGGGTGAGACGGAGCTGTTTCGGTGCTTTTCATGATTTCATCACGCAGGAGAGGCTCACGTTCATATTGTCGTCATTCAGGGTGACACCTGCAGATTTTCTCCGAGGGAGAAAAAAAGATCATCGATTACATTCCCATGACTCTGAGTTTTACTTATATTGACATCATTGCCTTTCTATTTTTCTGGGTGAAATGTGAAAGATCTCACCTTGGTGCCGGCGGGCCGTATTCTTGGAGGCGTGATCTTGGCCTTGTAGTTGTTCTTGTGAGTCCTAACGTCCGTGTTGTTATCGAAGGTGAATATTACCCAGCAGTGGCTGTACTGCTCAAGGCCCTGGATGGTGTCGGGGTGGCAGTCCTTCTGGAGGTTTATGGTGCCGATGCTGTGAGGGCAGAGAGTGGGCTGCCGGGGGCATCCGGTGCGCTTAGTGAAAGGAGTCGTTATGTAGGCGATGGGAGTCATGGAGAGAGTGTCGCTGGAGATTGAGTTCGAAGTTGAGGAAGATGATGTGGAGGAGTCATGCTGCTCTCGCTGGTACTTTCTAAATTTGATCTCGGTATTTATTCTACCCCGCCGCTCGGATTCGCATCGCTCCAGCAGACGAAGGTACTCCGGAGAGTCAGTTACGTTTGTATTTTGGTCTGAGGCGTCCGCGTCCGCATCTGTGTCTGTGTCTGTGTCTGTGTGAGTGGGGACGCCCTTTGAACTTTGACGTAGTGAAGTCAGGACTCTAAGTGTTACAATTGACAGAAATAGAGCAGATGGCCCTACAACTGATGTAGCAACTGATAGTAAAAATATGTGTGTAGTGTGCATGTATCGACGTATGTATCGTGTTCGTGGTGTGTGCGGTATGGTTTGCGTGGTGTGTGTTAGTGAGAATTGATTGGGGAGGGAGGAGCTGCGGCGTCCAATGAACGATGGTTTTGAAGGCCTTCAAATACATCTATAACGACATTTAAAAGCTTAGAGGTGGGAACACAGGGACTTTGTGGTCGATTTAAAACGCAGAGGATCTCACCGACTTCCATATGGACGACTCGAATGGATCTAATTGAGAAAGTAGACAGAATTGTCCTTTCTCTGGAACACAATGAGTGAAAAACTTGGGTTTGACGTTGTTCTAGGCTTCGAGACTCCAGCGAACACACACTCACATTTCAAATATAATCTCATCACTCTGTAAACACTACACGGAATCTTCACGTCTATCCGTAGAATTGTTTAAAAAGAAAAACCCCTCATCATGTCGACGGCTGCTCCAAGTTGGGCCTCTCGATTCGCTTCTAAGATAACTTCTCGGATAGAAACAAACCTACACAGGCGGCTGACCCGCAGCGACGGCTCCTTGATCGACTTCGCGAGCAACGACTACCTCGGATTATGCCACTCTCCAATAACCAGAGTCACCAAGTCAAGAGGCTCGATAGGGAGCACGGGGAGTAGGCTCCTCAGTGGGAACACTGACGCTCATGAGGAGCTGGAGGCGCTATTCACGGAGACCTTCGGAGGAGGCAAGGGGGGGAAGTCGGCCCTACTGTTTAATAGCGGCTACGATGCGAACTTGAGCCTGTTGAGCTCGATTCCTACCGCCGGGGACGCGATTATTGCAGGTGAGGTTTGAGGTGGAAGGTTTCTTTTTGGTGTTGGGTTGGGGGTGCGGAACTTATTAAATACTAACTCCGCTTTATGCTGCAGACGCGGAGTGCCACAACAGCACGTTCATGGGCGCTCGAATGTCTCGTTGTGGCGTCTTCAGGACGTTCAGGCACAACGACGCTGAGGACTTGGAGAGGGTCATAGACGAGGTGGAGGTGGGAGACGGCGGCGGGATCATCGTACCGGTGGAGGGCTACTACAGCATGAGCGGGACGGTGTCGCCGTTGGAGGATATATTGGAAGTAGTCGTTGAGAAGGGCGCGGAGAGGGGGTGCCCGATTGGGGTGGTACTGGACGAGGCGCATTCCAGCGGAGTCTGGGGAGGAGGCCTTGGCATGGTCGCAGAGCTAGGTCTGAGCGAGAGGCAGTTGTCGGGGATTCTGGCTAGCGTTCACACGTTCGGCAAGGCCTACGGAAGTCACGGCGCCGTGGTTGTAGACTACGCAGGGTTGGGTGAGGGGGGTGAGGGGGGTGAGGGGGGTGGGCCTACTGCAATGATCGACTACTTGATAAACTATGCGAGGCCGCTTATATACTCAACAAGCCTTCCGCCGAATCATCTGATGGAGCTGCGAAGAAATATCGAGTTCGTCTACAGTGAGGAGGGAGAAAGACGGCGGAGGAAACTGTTCGAGAACGTGACTCACTTCAAGCAATGTATGAAGGGCGCATTTGGGAACGGTTTGGTTGGAGGCGGCGTCGGAGGTGAGAAGGGGAGGAATCGGAGTCGTGTTGTTGTTTGTTTTAATTTTTTTGGCTGACATTGTTTTGTGCGCAGGTTTCGGAGACGAGGTGTCAACTCCAGGACCAATTCAGAGCATTTTGGCGCCTGACTCAAAGACTTGCATAGAGCTCGCCAGGAGAATGAGGGAGGAGGGAGGATTCGATGTGTTTGCGATTCGACCTCCCACTGTACCAGAGGGAGAGGAGCGGATCAGGGTGGTGATGCACTACCATAACAGCTTCGAGGAAATAGAAGGGCTTGTGGAAAAGGCTAGAAGTTATGCCGAGGATCTGTGAACTATGATAAATACTAATATGTAAATAAAGTATAAAAGAAATCTAGCTTTGTGATTATTTAGGGTTAGGGTTAGGGTTAGGGTTAGGGTTAGGGTTAGGGTTAGGGTTAGGGTTAGGGTTAGGGTTAG